>CAUYLG010009695.1:0-61461 GCA_963573385.1 Cacajao melanocephalus
GCTATTGATTTTTGTTTTACCTGTTCCCATAATGTTTCAGCAAACTGATCAATCATTGTTCCATTGATTTCTGTTCTTGCATTTACTGTTTAATGTAACCAGGGAGCCTGCGTCATCAAGGAAGAACTAAAAGGTATATAATCAGACTTATGCACACAATAAACTTGCTATTCTGGCATGCCATGCTGGCATCGCCTGAGTAGTCCTCCAGACCCCACTGTCTGTCTGCCTTTTCTTCCGCGCACTCTCTCCTCCAGGTAGTGAACATCTCCAAGTTGGGGTGAGGCCTCCCGCAGGCCGGGAGCCTCTCGGCAGACGTGCCGGTCCCCGACATTGACTATGTGGGCTCTCCTTTGGTTCCATATGAAGTTTAAGGTGGTTTTTTCCAGTTCTGTGAAGAAGGTCATTGGTAGCCTGATGGGGATAGCACTGAATCTATAAATTACTTTGGGCAGTATGACCATTTTCACAATATTGATTCTTCCTAACCATGAGCATGGAATGTTTCTCCATCTGTTTATATCCTCTCTTATTTGCTTGAGCAATGGTTTGTAGTTCTCCTTGAAGAGGTCCTTTACATCCTTTGTTAGTTGTATTCCTAGGTATTTTATTCTCTTTGTAGCAATTGCGAATGGGAGTTTGCTCACGATTTGGCTCTCTGTTAGTCTCTTATTGGTGTATAGAAATGCTTGTGATTTCTGCACATTGATTTTGTATCCTGAGACTTTGCTGAAGTTTCTTATCAGTTTGAGGAGATTTTGGACTGAGATGATGGGGTCTTCTAAATATATAATCATATCATTTGCAAATAGAAACAATTTGACTTCCTCCTTTCCTAATTGAATACCCTTTATTTCCTTTTCTTGCCTGATTGCTCTGGCTAGAACTTCCAATACTATATTGAACTGAATAGGACTGGTGAGAAAGCGTATCATGTCTAGTGCCAGATTTCAAAGGGAATGCTTCTAGTTTTTGCCCATTCAGTATGATATTGGCTGTAAGTTTGTCGTAAATAGCTTTGACTGTTTTGAGATATGTTCCTTTGATACCTAGTTTACTGAGAGTTTTTAGCATAAAGGGCTGATGAATTTTTTCAAAGGCCTTCTCTGCATCTATTGAGATAATCATGTGGTTTTTGTCTTTGGTTCTGTTTATGTGGTGGATTACATTTATAGACTTGAGTATGTTGAACCAGCCTTGCATCTTCAGGATGAAGCCTACTTGATAGTGATGGATAAGCTTTTTGATGTGCTATTGCAATCAGTTTGCCAGTATTTTATTGAAGATTTTTGCATCTATGTTCATCATGGATATTGGCCTGAAGTTTTCTTTTTTTGTTTAGTCTCTGCCAGATTTTGTTATAAGGATGATGTTGGTCTCATAAAATGATTTGGGAATGATTCCCTCTTTTTGGATTGTTTGGAATAGTTTCAGAAGGAATGGCACCAGCTCCTGTTTGTATGTCTGGTAGAATTCAGCTGTGAACCCATCCGGACCTGGACTTTTTTTGGTTGGTAGGCTATTAATTGCTGCCTCAACTTCAGCCCTTGTTATTGGTGTATTCAGGGTTTCAACTTCTTCCTGGTTTAGGCTTGGGAGGGTGCAAGTGTCCAGGAATTTATCCATTTCTTCCAGGTTTACTGGTTTATGTGCATACAGTTGTCTGTAGTAATCTCTGATTGTAGTTTGTATTTCTGTGGAATTGGTGATATCCTCTTTATTGTTTTTTATTGTACCTACTTGATTCTTCTCCCTTTTCTTTTTTATTAATCTGGCTACTGGTCTATTTTGTTGATCTTTTAAAAAAAACCAGCACCTGGATTTATTGATTTTTTGAAGTTTTTTGTGTCTCTATCTCCTTCAGTTCTGCTCTGATCTTAATTATTTCTTGTCTTCTGCTAGGTTTTGAGTTTTTTTGATCTTGCTCTTCTAGCTCTTTCAATTTTGACGATAGGGTGTCAATTTTAGATCTTTCCTTGCTTCTCATGTAGGCATTTATTGCTACAAATTTCCCTCTAGATACTGCTTTAAGTGTGTCCCAGAGATTCTGGTATGTTGTATCTTCATTCTCATTGGTTTCAAAGAACATCTTTATTTCTGCCTTCATTTCATTGTTTATCCAGTCAACATTCAGGAGACAGTTGTTCAGTTTCCATGAAGCTGTGCGGTTCTGAGTTAGTTTCTTAATTCTGAGTTCTAATTTGATTGCCCTGTGGTCTGAGAGACTGTTTGTTATGATTTCTGTTCTTTTGCATTTGCTGAGGAGTGATTTACTTCCGATTATATGGTCAATTTTAGAGTAGGTGCAATGCGGCGCTGAGAAGAATGTATATTCTGTGGATTTGGGGTGGAGAGTTCTGTCGATGCCTATTAGGTTTGCTTGCTCCAGATCTGAGTTCAAGTCCTGGATATCCTTGTTAATTTTCTGTCTTGTTGATCTGTCTAATATTGACAGTGGAGTGTTAAAGTCTCCCGCTATTATTGCGTTGGAGTCTAAGTCTCTTTGTAGGTCATTAAGAACTTGCTTTATGTACCTGGGTGCTCCTGTATTGGGTGCGTATATATTTAGGATCGTTAGCTATTCTTGATGCATTGATCCTTTTACCATTATGTAATGCCCTTCTTTGTCTCTTTTGATCTTTGTTGGTTTAAAGTCCATTTTATCAGAGACTAGGATTGCAACTCCTACTTTTTTTTTGCTCTCCATTTGCTTGATAAATCTTCCTCCATACCTTTATTTCAAGCCTATGTGTGTCCTTGAACGTGAGATGGGTTTCCTGAATATAGCACACCAATGGGTCTTGACTTTTTATCCAATTTGCCAGTCCGTGTCTTTTGACTGGGATATTAGTCCATGTACGTTTAAGGTTAATGTCGTTATGTATGAATTTGATCCTGCCATTTTGATGCTAGCTGGATGTTTTGCCCGTTAGTTGATGCATTTTTTTTCATTGTGTTGATGGTCTTTACCATTTGGTACGTTTTTGGAGTGGCTGGTACTGGTTGTTCCTTTCCTTGTTTAGTGCTTTCTTCAGGAGCTCTTGTAAGGCAGGCCTGGTGGTGATGTAATCTCTCAGCAATTGAAAAAACAACTTTCTAAAGACACAGAGCTAGTAAAAAGCACGGCCAGGATTCAAACTGAACCTTGAAGCCTGTGTGTGTGTATGTCTGTGTGTGAGTGTACATGTGTGTACGTGTGTGTGTGTGTATCTGGCAAGCCACTGCAGCCAAAAGCTAAATAGCAATTAAAGGACAATCCACATGCACATAATTAAGAATTGTATGATAGGTCAGGTGTGGTGGCTCACACCTGTAATCCCAGCACTTTGGGAGGCTGAGGCAGGCAGATCACCTAAGGTCAGGAGTTCAAAATCAGCCTGACCAACATGGTGAAACCCCCATCTCTACTAAAAATACAAAATTAGCCAGGTATGGTTGCACATGTCTGTAATCCCAGTTACTAGGGAGGCTGAGGCCGGAGAATCGCTTGAACCCAGGAGGCAGAGGTTGCCGTGAGCCAAGATGGTGCCACTGCACTCCAGCCTAGGCAACAAGAGCGAAACTCCATCTCGGGAAAAAAAAAAAAAAAAAAAAGGAATCATATGATAGCAGTTTCATTTTCCAAGATGAAAGTGTTAAATAAAGAAGTTAATGTCTGCTTTTATGTCAATCAGACCTAAAGCCTTTTGCTGGTGCAAGAAATCTTTTATAAATCCCTATGAAATATAACAATGATTAACAGACCAGGATCAGAACATCAAAGACAAGTACTATCAAGAGCACAGCTGATACTAGACCAGCTAGTCTGATTCCAGGTCTAGGGTTCTTTAAACTCTAATACCCATAGGGCTTGAGACAAATTAATTCTCTAACATCTTCAATATCTTCCAAGCCACAGAAGTTAACTCATCATTGTTTTTAGTTTACTAGTTTAGGTCTAGTTTCATGTATTCAGAATTACAGAAATCACTCAAACTGGTGTTTGAAAATGCCAGATAAGAAAGCAAAAGTTTGTACATAAAACCTGAGTCTAAGATGGGCATTTTCTCAAACCGTGAGTCACAGATTCCCAATTATATGTATAAAGATACTGTAACTGTAGTACATAGCACATTTATTTCCAAGTGTTTTCATATCTATATCTTATTTAAATTTGAGCCTTTTCTGTAAACTTAAAGGAGAAATTATTGTTCTCACTTGAAAGAAGGGAAAACACAGGTAAAGGGGCCACTGGAGGAAACGGCAGGAATACATATGGAAAGCATGGCCAAGCTGCAAACACCACAGCTCTCCAAAGGTTTAAGTAGATTGACTATGTTCAGCTATCAAGTATAAGCTTAGTAAGACCACAAATGATAATTGGTCAGCTAACAGAAATTCACCTTAAAGCAGGTGACCAAAACACCATAGATACTTTAAACATTCTAATTTAAAATGTATACATGAACTACATATAGAATGCATCATCTGTGGATTGAAATTCATTTATTTATTTATTTTTTATTCTCCATGTTCTTGGATTACGGCAGTGATTGTAACCTAGAAAATGATGTCTGAAACCATGCTATACTTTTTAGTCATTTTTCTAACCCAATAATTTTTTATTGAATATATTAAACTTAATTTATCTATAGATCTATTAGCAAACAAGTAACCTTTAACTTTGCATTCCTATACAGAATTCCTCTATTTTGTTCATTTTATTATATGTACTGGCAGAACAATCAAAATAGAAGACTACATGTTATGTTACATAAAGTTTTGTTAAAAGCAGACACAATGATCAAAATAAACCTCACAATTCTTAATTCATTATGCTTATAAATGTCAACTTTACTATAGTACAAAACTATATCTACATCATACACACCCACTATATTTTCTACAACCATTCATCTCTAACATGCCCTCAAGCCAATGTTCAACCAACCTATCTGCCTCAACTACATTTCTCTGATTCCTTTGCAATGTTTTCCATACCAAATGCATTTATTTGACTTTTGAGCCATCTACTACCATTTCTATTTTCATCATTAATATATTGTCTTTCTGGTTGGCTTCCATCCTTTTGTTCCCAGTTTTTCTTAATTTACTTGTGTTGTCTCTTTCTCTCTCACTGACTGTAACTAAAACCTCTAGAGAAAACACGCACACACAAAAAAATGAGTACCTGAGGACTCTGAAAAATAAGTAATAGATTAGGACATGAAGTCATAACTTGGAAAGACCAGTAGAGAGGCAATGAATGGATTAAATGGAAAAGCACCATCTAGTAATAAGACCTGTGCTGGCATTGAAAAGCCACTATTAACTAGATGTGTGACCTTGCACAAGTCATCTAAATACTCTGACTTTCAGTTCCTCCTCCATAAAATGAGAATAATGCCTCATCTACAAAATGGGCATAATGACACTTCCCTGCATCAAAAGGTTGTTGATGAGGTTCAAGTTAGAACACATTTGCAAAAGCATTTTATAAAGTAAAATACCACACAAATCCTAGGCACCACAGAATCTAATGATCTCCATATGTTTTGACTGAACACTCAATTGGTAAAGTCTCCGAGCACAGAACCCCAATGTATATATTTTACATATAAATTATGTGTATATTATTAACTGAACTTATTATTGTACTATAAAATAAAATTAAAATAATAAGCCAATATGAAACAAGATAGTTATTTTAAATAATTTCATTTTTAATTAAAGGTGTAAGACTCCTTTAAATATTAACATTTTAACAAGAACAAAGTGATTTACTAGGTTTTATTAATTTAATTCTTAGTGACCTAGCAATTCCAAGAGTTGGTTCTAGGCCCAGTTTATTTTGAAACATGGATTGTAGAGGCTGGGCAGCCAAAAAAGATCCAAATGGAAGAAGTACATTGTGGCTTAGCTGAACTAAATCAGGATTCTATTCTAAGCCTATCTAACAATTATGAAAAAGTTGTTGTCAAAATTCATCTGTAAATTTCTATCTTTTCCTGATATCAATCAGTTTATCAACTAATTAGAGAGTTTTGCATTTTTACTAAATGCAATTCAAAACAGAGGGGAACTATTTCCAAGTATTTTAAGTATGTCAACATAAGAGTTTTTCCAGGTGACATACATTTTTCACAAGAAAATCACATAACAGGCCAGGCGCAGTGGCTCACGCCTGTAATCCCAGCACTTTGGGAGGCTAGGGTGGGTGGATCATGAGGTCAGGAGATTGAGACCATCCTGGCCAACATGGTAAAACCCCGTATCTACTAAAAATACAAAAATTAGCCAGGTGTGGCGGTGTGTGCCTGTAGTCCCAGCTACTCAGGAGGCTGAGGCAGGAGAATTGTTTGAACCCAGGAGGCAGAGGTTGCAGTGAGTCAAGACCATGCCACTGCTAGATCATATGGCAGGTCTATTTTTAGTTTTTTGAGGAACTTCCAAACTGTTCTCCATAGTGCTTGTATTAATTTACATTCCCACCAAGAGTGTATGAGGTTCTATCTTTTCCACATCCTTGCCAGCAATTATTATTGCCTGTCTTTTGGATAAAAGCCATTTTATCTTGGGTGACATGATATCTCATTGTAATTTAAATCTGCATTTCTCTGATGATCAATGATGTGGAGCACTTTTTCATATGCCTGCTTGCCATCTGTATGTTTCCTTTTTAGAAATGTCTATTCAGATCTTTTGCCCATTTTTAACTGGATGGTTATATATATATATTTTTCCCCTACAGAGTCATTTAAGCTCCTGGCATATTCTGGTCATTAATCTCTTGTCAGATGGGTAGTTTGCAAATATTTTCTCCCCTTCTGTGGGCTGTCTCTTCTCTTTGTTGACTGTTTCCTTTGCTGTGCATCAGAAACTTTTAAACTTGATGTGATCCCATGTGTCCATTTTTGCTTTGGTTGTCTGTGCTTCTGGAGTATTGCTCAATAAATCTTTGCCCAGTTCAGTGTATTGGAGAGTTTCTCCAATGTTTTATTTTAGTAGTTTGAGGTCTTAGATTTAAGTCTTTAATGCATTTTGACTTGATTTTTATATATGGCCAGAGATTGGGGTCTCGTTTTATTCTTCTACATATGGATATGAGTTTTCCCAGCACCATGTAATAAAGAGACTGTCCTTTTCCTGGTGTATGTTCTTGCCACCTTTGTTGAAAATGAGTTCACTGTAGGTATCAGTATTTGTTTCTGGGTTCTCTATTCTATTTCATTGGTCTATGTGTCTGTTTTCATGCCAGTAACAGACTGTTTTAGTCACTATAGCTTTGTAGTACAATTTGAAGCCAGGTAATGTGATTCCTCCAGTTTTGTTCTTTTTGGTCAGGATACTTTTAATGAGCCTTTTGTGGGTCTATAGAAATTTTAGGATTGTTTTTTTCTATTTCTGTGAAGAATGTCATTGGCATTTTGATAGGAATTACACCGAATCTGTAGATTGCTGTAAGTACTATGGCCATTTTAACAATGTTGATTTTTTCAATCCATGAACATGGAATAAACTTCCTTTTTTGGTGTATCCTCTTCAAATTCTTTCATCAGTTTTTTTTGTGGGGGGGACAGAGTCTCACTCTGTTGTCCAGGTTGGAGTGCAATGGCATGATCTCAGCTCACTACAACCTCTGCCTCCTGGGTTCAAGCAATTCTCCTGCCTCAACATCCCCAGTAGCTGGGATTACAGGCACCCACTACCATGCCTGGCTAATTTTTTTTTTTTTTTTTTTTTTTTTTGTATTTTTAGTAGCGATGGGGTTTCCCCATGTTGGCCAGGCTGGTCTTGAACTCCTGACATCAGGTGATCCACCCATCTTAGCCTCCCAAAATGCTGGGATTACAAGCATGAGCCACCATGTCCGGCTCTTTAATATTTGTTTTCTTCTGATAATTTTGGGTTTGGTTTGCTCTGGCTTTTTCTAGTTATTTAAGACACACCATTAGGTTATTTGGAGTTCCTCCACTTTTTAAATGTAGATGCTTTAGCTGTATCATTCACAGATTTTAAACCAGTGCCTGATACACAACTAACATGTAATCAAGGAATCTACTAAGGAATAAATAAATAACTAGATTTATACATGTCTACCTATAAAAATACTTCCATGAGAGCCTCTCTTCACTGAAGACTTCTGCCACTGGCCCACATTTGGAACTAACTAACACTACAGATTGAGTGGTTAGAAGTTCTCAAATGGACAGACTATGAGAAGCTAATGCTTCTGTCCTAGCCACCTTTCCACCTTCAATTATGCCACTCTACCTAATCATATCAAACCGAGTTCACTATTATTGTTTTTAATATTCCGGAGAGTAAATACTTTCTAATTAGTGGATAAAGGAGATTATCAGAATTAAATTTAGATGAATAGTTTTAGGAGTCAGCCATAATGATTCTCATGGTTCTCATTGATTATGACAAAGACAATTTCATTAAAAATGTATTGTCACTGGAAGCAACTAGATAGAAGCTAACCTCCCACCATCCAATGTTCAAAAGCTTTTGGATTGAGCCAGTTTATCCTGGGTAGTCCCACCATCTTCTCGCCAGTTTACAGGAAACATGTCATGGAGTTAAGCTGGGAAGATATTTTTATGATGAGATAAGTAGAATGTGAAAAATCCTCTTCTGTTTTCAAAGGGTGTGCTCTCAAAAATCTACAAATGCAATGCAGTATGAGAGTGAAATACCAGATGTTAGCAAACCTGATGAGACCCTTAACATAGCCATATGTAAAGGAGAGAATAAATGGTTAGAAGAGTGAGTGTCAGGAAACATATGCTGAGGAGGAGCTGATTTACAGCTGCATTGCTAAAAGTAAGAATCAATAACATTAAAAGAAACAGGGGGGGAATGTTGGTCAGAAGATCTTAACATCTTGTAGAAAAGGTTAGCACATCTGTGAGGTGTAGTATTAAGGAAAGCAAGTACTAATAGTGGTACTCATAGTGGGACAGCATGAGGAGGCATGGAAAAGGCCAGAGTATGAAGAGCCTTATGTGCCTTGACAGAGTTTGACCTTATTCTAAGATAAATGGAGTTCTATTACATTCTCTTTTTTAAGGGGCATGGTATATTCAAACATGTTTTATTTAACAGTGATTTTGAGAATAACAGAAGCTGAGCACTCAGGAGTGTACTGAAGTCAAGTAAGTCAGAATCGATCATTGCAATCAACGAAGGCAGTAGCAGAAAAGATGGAATAAGAAGAATGGATATGGAGGATATTTACAAAGTACAACTGACCGTATATGGTAATCTATCAACTGTAACCAGTGTTTCTCCAAAAACGGAAGAACTTTCTCACCTACAACTAAAGCAGCTGCACAGTATCACCAAACTAAGGAACTACCTGTCCACCTCTCCCTACCAGAGAAAATAAAAAATGTCCTCATAGAAGACAGTCTTTTCATGTTTCAATTTTATTTCTAACATTTAGCACATTCTAACTTCCTAACCTTCCCTGTTACAATTTTGTGGCCCATTATCTTAGCAGCCACTAAAAAATGAGTCCACAGATATATGTGGTATGGACAGACCAAAAAGAAGAGGATTATGGCCACTGCCTCTTTCTCAATCTGCATCTACTTCTTTGTCTTCTCAAGATGAATTCTGCACCAACTATGAATCCCTATCCAAACAACATGAACCATGTTACAAAGAATTTTCTCCAAAATCACATACTCTAGAGCTGATCACACATTTAACCTGGAGAAAGGGCACTGGCTGACATTTCACACAATCTAGTCCTTCTTTATGTAAATAATGGTGGGTCCTAAAGTCCGCAATCCCAGTAGATGCTATGATCCAGGAGCAAATGATCTGCTCTTAGCAGATTCATCCAGTGCCCTGGGCTGATCTTCTGAGAAACTGTCACATGGGAACACCCTGAAAAAGGGCCATGACAGAAGCAGCAAGAGGGATGCAAAAGTGAGGTTCTAGTGCTACCTTTATAACAGCCTTTTTTAAGCTGCCTTATTATCACATGATTCTGCTCCCAGTCCTTTTCTGAAGTTTCATGGAAGAAACCCCTTCAAGTGCTACTGTCTATAGCTTCCTTCAATCATCTTGAGAACCAAGAGAAAACTTAGGTAAAATGAGAGCTCTCATGATTGGGTCAGTTCTACTTCTGGATGGTTACTTTAATTTTTAAGGTTCTAAATTCCGTAATTTGAGCCTACCAAGAAAGACAAATCATAAAGAAAATAAAAGGCATATTTCATTTTCTAACCAAGGGCCATGAACTCCGCCTTAACTCCTTAACAATTTTTCACCCATTGCCCCCAACACCCTCCTCAGAACCATGGTTTTGTGCCTTTTATATATTAGCCACCTTTAATTTTTTCATTTTCAAGGGAGCTGTCATCTAGGCAACTACAACAAGAAACCTTTCCTTCTAATCTTGTTCAGTTCCCTAAAAAGCTGGATGATATTTAATACTAGCTTTTTTGTAATACTTATTTCAGACAGGAACCTAGTAAATATCCTACAGTCTATTCTTATTACTAGAATTAAGAGTCAGACTTAAAGTTTTTAGTAAAAAAAAATTTTTTTTTAAACAGACATTTGTAGGCCGGGCGTGGTGACTCACGCCTGTAATCCAAGCACTCTCGAGGCCAAGGTGGGCAGATCACCTGAGGTCGGGAGTTCAAGATCAGCCTGATCAACATGGTGAAACCCCATCTTATTTAAAAAAAAAAAAAAAGAAAGAAAACTAAAAAAAAGAGAGACATCTGTAGTTAACTTAAAATTTTAACACAGATCTATCTGTCCACTTTACAATTTTTGCTTCACAGAGTCTGGATAAACAATCACCATTTTAAGATTCTTTAAAATTTTACTTAATATTATTCACATATTGTTTATATAGTTCATCATTTTGGAAGACCTAAATTAAAGGGTTGGTAGAAAGTCTTCTGGAACACAATCTGAAACCAGTGAGAAATCAATGAACTGCCTCCCTGTGGGGAATATCTTCCAAATGGCTGCACTAATTTTAATAGGAAATTTCTAAATGATGTAACTTACAAACGAAACTTAAAGGTGTAATAAGTCCAGGGAGATTACTATTCACTTGGTTGCAAAAATGACATTGTAATCTCTGTTATAGTTATCACTTTTCTGTTCCCTACTAACCTTAAAATGGATATTTGAGATTCAGAAAATATTTTTTTTTCTTTTAATTTAATTGGGATGTGCATGTTCCAGGGGCCTGTTTACACATATATCCAATAAAGTGGATATGTGGAAAGAGTGAGATAAAGTCAGACCAATGTTGGTGACCTTATTAGAACACACATACACACACACACACACACACACACACACACACATACAATTAAAAAAAAAAAACCTGTGCTTAACTACTCTAAGGGAATAATTTCTCCTTTCTTAATGTACCAACAAACATGGTGATAACTTTAAAATAGTTTTCACAGCAAAATATCCCAGGAAATGTGGGTACAACTCTTTAGTATCTAGTTTAATAAGAATTTCCCCACAAAAATAAAACCCAAAAAACTTGGATTAGCAATAGGCTATGTGAAGTTAAAATTGTAAGTGGGCAGTTGGAACCCTGTTAAAATTTCAAGTTTAACTAAAAATTTCTCATTAAAAAAACAAAAATAAAAACATCAGTCGGGCTCTTACAGATTTAACTAGAAGTAAGAGCAGAATGCAGGCAGTGTTAACCAAGGCATGAATCTGCTACAATTGTGAGGGTCCACAACATGGCTGGTGTCTGGGAGGTTGAAAGTTCCCCACTCAACAAATGAAAGGTCATGTGTCCATGTTTTCAAGGTGACAGGCAATTACTGATAGGGTTCTTAGTAATAATGCCTCACCCAGATGAACAACATCCAGGGGAAATGCCTCTAGAGTTAAGAACCACTGTGAAGAGTGGGCTCTGATTCTCACTAAATATTTAGCTTTATTAACTCTATGGGCATGGCCCCCACGGTAGACAAACTGCACAATTTATCCCATATATTTTAAAAGGCCCATTATTATCCCACTTCACACCAAACTTTGAGACTTCTTAGTTTACCAAACATGTGCTTTAAAAACCATTAAGTTAGGGCTTTGCATATCAATGTTTAAAATAAGGAGCAGGTAGGCTATAGTTGAGTAATGACACCATAGAGCACTCATATAAATATTCTTACCAAGTATTCTGCTCCATTATTTGCAGTTCTTTTTTTTTCTTTTAAGAGATAGGGTCAGGCTCTGTCACCCAGGCCGGAGTGCAGTGGCATGAAAACAGCTCACTGCAGCCTTGATCTCCTGGGCTCAAGCGATCTTCCTGCCTATGCCTCCCACGTAGCTGAGACTACAGTCATTCACCACCATGCCTGGCTAATTTTCTTATTTTATTTTGTAGAGATGGGGCCTTGCCATGTTGCCCAGCTGGTCTCAAACTCCTGGCCTCAAGCAATCCTCCCACTTCGGCCTCCCAAAGTGCTGGGATTACAGGCGTAAGCCACGAGGCCTGACCTATTTGTTGCTTTCATTGACCTTTTGTTGGTCAGTGACTCTGGAATAGGATCTGGTTATAAGTTAACTTGGCTATAGGCTAGGTTATGCTTTGGTAACAAACCCTAAAAACCAGTGTTGCAATACAACACAGGTTTATTTCTTGCTCATGCAATATCCTCTGCAGGTCAGGCAATTCTCCTAAAGTGACACTTGAGTGTCCCAGGTGTCATCCATCCACCTCAAACATGAGCTTTCAAACTGCTTCAGCAAGGGAAGGGAAAGCAAAGAGTGCTCATACGCAATGGTTTATGCTTTGACCACTTGCACCAACACGTTAACAATCAAAGATGAAAAATGCAGTCTTTCTTTGTTCCAGGGGAGATAAAAATGAAATGGAATTGGTGTCTGCCACAATGACAACATCTATTGTGAAAATGCTATGAGGGAGCTACTATTACCATCTCTTCTAATAACTGAGGAAACCAAAGCTCAGGGATATAAGTAACTTCTCCCTAGCTAGTGATGGAGGCATGTCTATTTAATTCAAGAGCTCCAACCTTTAACCATTATATTCTGTCTGCTGTCCATGCAGAACCTGTACCAGATCATTACCAAAGGGTTGAAGTCAGCAGAAAAGTTAAAATTTTTCTTTGGCATAAAATAAGGTTGTGTGCCAACTCTCATTTTTTTAACAAGTGACTTAATGATATGTTCTAAACTGAGTAACATGTTCTTGCTAAAGAAAACAGAAAAACAAATATTCTTTTAAAAACTAATACGTCTTCTTATCTTAACCTAGAAATGGCTTTAGCAGACAACTGGAATGCTAGTTCATTATTATCAGAAAAGATTACAGACCAACTATTCATAATCCTAAGCTTTGTTTCTGCATCTAACAATCTCATAAAATTATCATATGTAGTTACCTTACTGTATCTATCACAGATGATTTATCTTGAAAGGCATGTGAGAAAAGAACATTGCTCAAAACTAGGAGCATTGCTCAAAATTTCAAGGGAAATTTTTGCTTAAAGTGGATATTTGCTTAGCCCACCATATTTAGCTAGGAATCCTCATAATGTTCCTGGAGTACTTACCCTACGGCAGATCAACCTTCATTTTTCATTTTTCTTTTGCTTCTACTTTTAAGATCAACTGTTACTTGAAAATATGTTCTCATTCCAAATTGCAATACAAAATATCTGCATTCTGATACTTCTTAGGTAGTATAACTTTGAACTCATTGCTATGTACCACCATTAAAAACTAAGCTGAAGCCAGGCACAGTGTCTCATGCCTATAATCCCAGCCCTTTGGGAGGCCGAGGCGGAAGAATCACTTGAGCCCAAGAGTTCAAGAGCAGCCCAGGCAACATGGCAAAACCTTGTCTCAACAAAAAATACAAAAAGTAGCTGGGTGTGGTGGCACGTGCCTGTGATCCCAGCTACTCAGGAGGCTGAGGTGGGAGGACTGCTTGAGCCCAGGAGGTCAAGGCTGTAGTGAGCCAAGATAGTGCCACTGAACTCCAGCTTGGGCAACAGAGCAAGACTCTGTCTCCCAAAATAAATAAATTAATTAAATTAAAATAAAAACTGAGTTGAGACATATAATATTTAGAAAAAACTGCTCAGAAGGCACACAGGCCATCGGTTTCCAGGTATTCTAAAATCCAGCTCTTAGTCAAGTTACAGCAACAGAAGCCTGGGTACCTGAACAACACTGTAATGACTACTTAAGAACTGATTTTACTGAATTGTACTTTGGTATGATAACAACAGGCCACACTGAACAGTAGTAAAAGAAAATCCCAAGAAATCACAGCTACCAAGACATGGTCTAGGAAACTGTAACAGCATCCAAGAAAACCTATACTTCTAAGGAACAAGTTTATTTTATCTTATGAACCCTGTCACCTAGTGTCAATGATAACAGAGCTCAGAGCCAACTTACAGCCTAACCATAGATAAGTATCAAATTCCCATTGCTACGCTTTCCCTGACTTGATTTTGTATCTATCCTGTTTTTTTTTTTTCATTTTTCTTTTCCTTCTACTTTTAATTTCTGTTTTACTGTTTTGTGATAATATATATGTATTATATAAACTGTTCTAAATCCTTTTTAGAACAAAGCAGGGAAACGCTGCAATAAAAAGATCAAGAGAGTTTCCTGGGGTCCTTTAAGGATCCTTTGGAGGATCCAGATCCATTTAACATTCTGGATAGAATTGTATGTATCTAATCATTAAAGGTTCAGGATGAAGTAAAGCCTAATGCTTTTATTCATAAGAATTTAATTACTTCGACCAGACCAGGAGTTGGCAAATTTTTTTTAGTATGACATCTATTGCTATGTGGTCAGGCTGATGTTTCTAAGAGGCATGTAAGAGGTACTTGATTAAAAGATTGTTACTGAAACTGCAACCAGTCAGTAAAATTTACCTGGTATACATTTCCTTTCTGATGCAAGAAACTTTTTGAAGACAAATCTGACTCAATGATTAAAAGATGATTAACAAGAAATGTGTTGCTACTTTTGTTTATGAACTACCATGGCAAGTTGCTACTTACTTAGGGAAGAAAAAGGAGAGGAAAGGATAATTTTGACCAAGTACATGGCATCTCCAGGACTTGAAAAGGGCTCAAATAAAAAATGGAAGAAAAATCTTTCCCTAGAGACAGATACTGAATACTTAGTGGAGCTAGGAAGCTGGGAATTAGCTAAGAATTTACTAACAGTGGCAGAGGTACAACAGGAATCTTTTAAAAAAAAAGAATTTTAATAGATTGATAAGGCAGTGGTTGTTAATACCATGATAAGTTATTGGAGGAAGAGGGGTAAAAGCAAGAATATCATCCTCGTAAAAAGGTTAATCAAAGAATTGTCCTGCTAAGCTTGTGCCCATTGGTACTAAAACTCTGATCATGTTTCTGCTTCCTAGAGCTCCTGTAGCTCAAAATGACAGTAAAGGAAGGAGTCCAGATGACCAACAGGCAAAAATTGATTATCCCGATAACTGATGAGAAAAGAAAGCCTTGAATTATAGAAAGGAAGAAAATCACAATCCCATCTGAAACCCAGGCAACTAAGTTTTTCTCCCAGTCTTACTAAAGTTCCAGCACTGTAATGGTGCCTAATTATCTGCAGAAAAGGAAGTACCAAAGAATATCCTGAGAGACCAATATAAGTAGGAGGAAGAACACAAGCTTTTCCCAAGTAGGCTGTAACAAGGAGAGGGATAAAAAGCCTTCCCACGATAGGACAACACAAGAGTCACTGTGTATCAGGATTTCTCAACCTCAGCGCTACTGACATTTATAGTCAGATAATTCTTTATTGTGGGAGGCTGTCTTGTGTGCTATAGGATGCTTGGCAGTATCCGTGGCCTCTACGCCTTATATGGCAATAGCATCACTATCAATTGTCACAATCAAAAAAATGTCTGGAGACATCATCAAATGTCTACAGGGGAATAAAATCTCCCCTACGCTATGGATACAACAAATAACAAATAGCTTCCAGTGTTAACTCGCTCTCTTGGTAAATAACACTCCCAAACCACCATACCTCCTGAGCCAGGAAACAGGGAGACAGAACAGAAGAATCTGTAGGAAAAACAGCAAGTTTAATTTTGGGTATGTCAAGATGTAAGACAGCAAATGGAGATGTCCAAAAGATAGTTGGAGATAGGAGACTGGAAACAAGAAAAGAGGGCTTGGCTAGAGAAACAGACCAGAAAACCACTAGCTACATTAGCTAGGAAGAAGCCTCTGAGAAAGGCTTTTTTGAATCTTCAGCCAAAATAAAAATCTCTCAATAGATGAAGATCATTACCCTACACAAGCTCTACCTAGTACTTAATTAAACAAGAAGCCCTTGATGGATTTAGTCTACTAAAGGGTAATGCAGTACTCATGCACAATTTTTACCTTCATCTGGACAAACTTGCTATATGTTAAGGTCTTCAGGGTAAAGTCTCACATATCCTTACTAATTGATAACGTTGCAATAATTTTCCCATTTGGCATATGCTCCCTCTTTTGACTCTTTGTTCCCAAATCCATTGTTCCATAGTCTACCTGTTCTGAATAGATATTTGTTCTCTACTGCTGCAGACACATAATTAGTAAAAGCAGATGCAATTCTCAACATTAAGAGTTACATGCAGTGAGTTTTCCAACATTATCATTAAAGAAATTCTATAATAGGAGGCTCAAAGACTCCAAATGAATTACTTTTCTTTAACAGAAACTTCTCTAACAGTTTGAATACACCTCAGTTCAAAAGCTCATTTTCCTGAATGTCTGTTTTTGATTGAGAAAATTTACTTAAATGTAATTTTCCAAGAAATTAGAAGACACATTTCTACATATGCATAAGTTCACGTGTTAAAAACATATTCAAAATGTTTTATGAAGAGTTACATTTCATGTAAAAATAACAGTGAAGAAATAATTTTCCTAACTTAAGACATATACTATAGTTAACAAAATATAGACAAAACAAAATAAATCTGAAAAAGTAAACGGATATTTTGCATATGTTATGTTTAATTTAAATTTATTCCTTGTGCAAAATCTTCTCCCACTGTGTGTTCTTTCATTTTTTTCAACTAGCTTAAAAACTTTTTAAGTGAGGTAAGTCGAAATTTTGTTCTAGAATAGTCCTTTAAAATATCACCCAATTCACAGAATGTTCACTCAGCTCATCTCCATAGTTATACCATACCAACAGACTGGTGTACATTCAGTAAGGACAGGTAAAAAGAATGGTAACATTTCTTGGGAGGCCGAGGTGGGCGGATCACAAGGTCAAGAGATCCAGACCATCCTGGCCAACATGGTGAAACCCCGTCTCTACTAAAAAAAATACAAAAATTAGCTGGGCACGGTGGTGCGCGCCTGTAGTCCCAGCTACTCGGGAGGCTGAGGCAGGAGAATTGCTTGAATCCGGGAGGCGGAGGCTGCAGTGAGCCGAGATCGTGCGACTGCACTCCAGCCTGGTGCCTGGCGACAGAGCAAGACTCTGTCTCAAAAAAAAAAAAAACAATGGTAACATTTCCTTTTAGAGATGATAAAATATTACACAGTATATGCCACACATACTCCAAAGGGAAAAATTAAGCTTAGCATTTTCTGACCACAAAATAACTACTGAATAAGCAGATTTTTAGGATCTAGTTTAGTTTATATAATCTTTATGAAATATAAAAGGATATCATAAAATTAAAATATCAGTAAACATCTGCTTTTCTTTATATATTCCTTAGGCTAAGCTTATAAAATCAGATATGATTTTTACTGAGGGGAATTACTAGCCATCTCCCTAACAACCCCATCTTTGCCTTACATAAGAAAATGCAAATTATGCTAATTTCTGTTTGCCAATGAATCTTGTCACATAAAATTACAACACAGCTAGAGAACAAGAGAAGGAAAAGTAGTGAAGTGTATTTAAAAGTTATTCTTTCTTACCAATATGCTGACGTAGAATCCAAGAGGATTTTGAGGCACGAGCAGAAAGCATCTTTTCAACATCTGGCGGAAGTCTCTTCCAATTAGTAAACTCCAAAGTGAAGATAAGGGTGTCAATGCTGACCGAGTCAATCCTATGTTAGCAAGATGTTAAAATGATATTAGAAACAAAACATGCCAAGGGTTCACACTGGAAACAAACACCATTCTTACAAAATCTCAATGAGGAAGACAGACAGAAAACCAGGGCATGGAAAGTATTTATGTAACTGGAGGCAAGATCAGTGGACGTGAAGAATGATCTACAGGTTCCTATTAACGGAACTGACTTTATGTGTAGCTGAGATGACAAGAGGAACCTCAGAGAGAGTAGGAACTTTCCTTCTCATTGGTGACAGCACCAGTGACATCAGTGGACCTGCTATTACTTCTTCCCATTTGGACTATCTTGCCAAATGTAAATTGGCCATCCTTACAGACATATAGTTTAATAATCCTAAAAGGATAAAGCCCAAACACCCCAAGTTATCCCTACACTGAGTGTACAAGTGTACAGGAATGGCTTCTTTCTGCCCAACTCCCACGGATACATAGCTGTTCTCCTCTAAGAACCTTCCCCCCATTATAAATTCAGCCCTAAATGATATAACAGAATAAGATTTGTCTTTAAGAACTGAAAGAAGTGGTTCCAAACAGGGCTTCCTCTGCTCTTTTAAAATAATGCCAGATTCCCTACCAATCCACTCAAAAGAGACTAACCCAGAATTTATAAGCACTTGAAACCTAATGGAAAGAGCACAGGCTTAAGAAAAGTCTTGATGTTTAATACTGCCTCTGCTACTTACAAACAGGTTGCCTGAATTCTTTAAGCTCTAGCTCCTGCTCTTTAAAATGAGAATACATAATCTGCTCATTTCAGAGAACTATATGTGAAAATAATATGAGAAAACATAGTAAACATATTTTTAAAACTATGAAGTGTTTTATGAAAAATCAGTATTACTAGAAATGATTTGAAACTTCAGTATATTTTTAGAAGCTTTAAAATTTAGTCAAACTTCAAAAAGAACCAAAATCCTAACAAGATTACTCATCCTGTACTCAATTAGACACGCCCCTACCATCACAATGGTTGGAGGAAAAAAAAAATCACTAGGGTTCCTTCTCAAAGTCACCTTTTAAGAGATATTACTGAGCAACAACTAAAGAAAGAAAGGAAATATAAGGAAAGAAAATAAGCTGAATAATAATCTAAGCTTATCATCTCAAAGACATTTCTGGTAATTCGAAGTCAAAGTATCTTTGAAATGACGAACTAAAGATTATGAGAAGTACTTCCCAAATTAATTCTCCAGTATGCAAACATATAAGGAAGAACTTAAAGTGTAGCACAGATGTTTTAGAAAAACATTTTGTTTCTCAGCAGGTCTCAGTGAAATCACAACTTATCAGGAAATACTGAGGATAAATGAAATGATAAAATATATTCAAAGACAAACAATTTCCTTGACTTTCTAGGGGTCCCAAACAAAGGCTACTTGGTTCTGGTTCTTTATTCTTTTTTAATGATTTCATTTTTCTGCCTTAATGTGCTTTAGGTCTTACTGTGACCAAACACAAAGTCATTTTTATGCAGTTATCTGAACATACACATGACAAGTAAATCTGTTTGCACAGTTTTATTTAATATAACGGTGAGTTTATTTCACCAGCACTGATAATGTCACTAAAAATGTATCGTTACTTTACTACAGCGACCATTACATTGTATGGAACAGTTGTACAATCATAAACAAGTGGCATTTAATCAACTAAATGCACAAATGACATTTACGTTCTATTCTCCCATTACATGGGTATGGGGTGCACAGGCAGGAGAAGACTTAGTCTTGCATTTAAATATTGTGACAGGCAATTATTCAGCCAGATACATTTTTAAGACTGTTTAAGACAAACAATACTCAGAAAATATGTTTATAATTTACATGACAAAGATTAAGCAATAGACCTACCTGTGATATAAATAACAATCAAAATCTACTTTAACAACATACTGAAATTTTTATAGGAAAATGTTTCTTATAATAGCTCTTTGAATGTAAATTTGATCAAAGAAAGCAAAACATTTATCATATGCAGTGTAAACACTGGCTTTACCCATTCAATAAAAGATCAGTGAACAAAAATTTGACCATGTTAAGCATTTTCATTGCTAAAGTCAAATTTTCCATTGTATTTTTTCTAATGAATATAAAGTAACTAAAGTTACTTACTCCTCAGGAGTAAAAAACATGCAGTTGGCATTCCCCATTCAGAATACTGAAAGTTTTACAACTTCCTTCAAAATAGTTTCTAGTTTACTAGTTCTTAACTCTGTTCTATTTCACATATCCAGTAAATACAGCACACACCCAGTGGCTTATTGTCACAAAAGTTCTCAACTATTCACAAGTGGGGGGAAAATGGGGGAGTTGTATCAGAATTAGGGAAAGGGGGATAATTTTACAAAGCCACCTAAAAGAATAAAGCTAAATAAATCCCTCTCCCTACAAGTAGTCCATTTAGTTGGCTGGGGAGGAAAGGACAAGAGGCAACGTTTAATTTTTTTCCCCTGGCTTTGGTTTTTCCTAATTTAGGAGCAGGAAGAAGCAAGAAAAGTTGGCACAAATCCCTCAGGTTAGGCAAGGGATTAAGGATTACTAAAACTGAGTAACAAAGCTGCAGATAGCCCTCCACATGTGCAGATTCAACCAATGGTAGATTGAGAATATCAGCAATAATTAAAAGTAAGAATACAACAATAAAAAATAACACAAATTTAAAACTACAGTACAACTATTTACATAGCATTTATATGGCATTAGGTATTATAAGTAATCTAGAGATGACAAAGTATACGGGAGGAAGTGCATAGGCTATACACAAATACTATGCCATTTTACATAAGGGATGTGAGCATCCAGGTGTCAGAGGTGTTTGAACCAGAGCAACTCCACCTTGAATATGGTCTAGGTAAAATAAGGCTGAGACCCACTGGGTTGCATCCCCAGGAAGTTAAGGCATTCTTAGTCACATGAGATAGGAGGTCCACACAAGATACGCGTCACAAAGACCCTGCTGATGAAACAGCACTCATTAAAAAACCTAGCCAAATTCCACCAAAACCAAGATGGTGATGAAAGTGACCTCTGGTCATCTTCATTGTTCATTATATGCTAATTACAATGTATTAGCATGCTAGGAGACACTCCCACCAGCCCCATGACAGTTTACCAATACCACTGCAATTTCAGGAAGTTACCCTATATATTCTAAAAAGGGGAGGAACCCTCAGTTCTGGGACTTGCCCATCCCTCTTCTGGAAAACTCATGAATAATTCACCCCTACTTTAGCATGTAACCAAGAAGTAACAATAAGTATAAGCAGCTCAGCAGCCCACGCTGCTGCTCTGCCTATGAAATAGCCATCCTTTTGTTCTCTTAGTTTTTAAACAAACTTGCTTTCACTTTATAGACTTGCCCCAAATTCTTTCTTGTGCGAGATCCAAGAATTCTCTCTTGGGGGGTAGATTGGGACCCCTTTCCAGTAACACATGGATTTTGGTATCTGAGGGGTATGAGACTCAAGGCATGATTCACCTTAAATTCCTGCCAGCTGTAAGCCTGTGAAATCAAACAAGTCATCTACTTCCAAAATTCAATGGTGGGACAGGCATAAGACAAACATTCCCATTCCAAAAGGGAGATATATCCAAGAAGCAAAGAATAATAGGCCCCAAACGTAGGGCCGACAGCCTCGCCAGGAGCCAGATGGACAATACTCACCCCCATCGCACCTGATAACACTTATCAGGAGGCCGGACGTCCTACTGGCGCCTGCCTTCTCCATGCAGGCTCCCCACACCCACTCCTGCATTCCACCCCTAGCCCCATACTCGGCACTAAATCACACTGTCAGCTCAAAATTCAAAATCCCACCGAGAGCCTAACCAACGGCAGCTCACCAAGCCTGGGTCCAGTCTCTCTCTGACCAATACGGGTGCCCATGCTCTTTGTTACCTTCTCCAGCCCACCTGTCCATAGCCCTGCTAGACTACCAATGGCAACTTGCCAAGTCCAGGTCCAGTTTCTCTATGACCAATGCAGTTGCCCAATGCTTTGTTTCCCCACTGACCAATCTACTGCCCTCACCCCCTATAAAACCCCACACCCAGAACGGCCGAGTGCGACTTCTCTGTCCTCTCTCTCTCTCTCCCCCTCCCCCGGGGCCACAGAACTTCGCCCGGGAGCTAAATAAACTGGAATTTAATTTGTCTCGTGCTGGCCTCAGTTTCCTCATTTTAAACTTGGCAATATCCTTACAAGAATAACCTTACACCAAGTAAGTCCAAACTTCAAGAGGAAAAACATTACATCTTGAGGCTCCAAGATAATATTCCCTGATTCCCATCAAGCTTCCTGGATAGACTGGGATGGGGGCTGAGCCTCCACTACCTGAGGAAGCTCCATCCCTACAGCTTTGCTGGGTTCAGTCCCACCCCTATGGCTCTGTCCACACTTCAGCTCTGCCAAGATGGCACTGTATGCTGGTAGCTCTATAGTCCTGAGGTCTCAATGGTAGTCCTGCTCCCATGGCTTCTCTAGGCATTGCTAAGTTAGAAACTGTGGAAGCTCTAATCCTACATTTCCCTTGGGCAATGCTCTAGAAAGGCTCTCTGCAGTGGCTCCTCCCCTGAGACAAGTCTCTGCCTGAGCTCCCAGACTGTTTTCGACAACCTCTGGAATCTAGGTGGTGGAATCCATGCCCCCACAGATCTACATGCCTCTGCAGAATTCATACCACTACCCAAACCCTCCTGAAAACCATTCTGACCTCCTAGTGCCCTGGGCTGGTGATGGGAGGGGCAACCTGAAAGATCTCTGGAACACCTTCAAGGTTTTTTCCCAATTGTCTTGATGATATCTTCTATTTGCATAAATCTGCTCAGCAAAGGGTTGCTAGTCACAACCTTGGGTTCCTCTCCTGAAAATCCTCTTTCATTCTTTTCCACACAGCCAGGCTGACACTTTTCCAAATTTTTCTGCTCTTCTTCCCTTCTAATTATCGATTCTGTCTTAAGTCATTCCTTTGCCCTCACATCTCACTCTAAGTGGCCAAAAGCAGACATGCAGCAGACTGAATGCTTTGATAGTTATTTCTCCTACCAGATATCCAAGTTCATCACTCTTAAATTCAGCCTTCCATAAAGCCCTTAGGCATAGACACAGTTCATCCGAGTTCTTCGCTAATTCATAACAAGGATGGCCTTTACTCCAGTTTCCAACAGGATATTGTTCATCTGAGACCTTGTCAAAATGGCCTTTGATATCCGTATTTCTATCAACATTTTGGTCACAACCACTTAAGTAATCTCCAAGAAGGTTCAGACTTTCCTAGTCTTCTCATCTTATAAGCACTCACCAAAATCACCCTTAACACTCCATTTATGGAAATACAGGCTTTTTCTAGACTGTTCTTTCAAACTTTACCAGCCTCCATCCATCACCTAGTTCGAAAGCCACTTCCACATTCTTAGGTAATCATTATTAGCAACAGCCCCACTTCTCAGTACCAAATCTCTGTCGTAGTCCATTCTCGGTTGCTATAACTCAATACCTGAGACTGGGTAATTTATAAAGAAAACAAATTTCTTACAGTTCTGGACACTGGGAAGTCAAAGGTCAGGGGGTTCAGGTGATAAGGGCCTTCTTGCTGTGTCATACATAACATGGCAGAGGTTATCACTTAGTGAGAGAGCAAAAGTCAGCTCAGGTCTCTCTTCTTACAAAGCCACCAGTCCCATCACTGGGGCACCACCTTGATGAACTTATCTAATCCTAATTACTCCCAAAGCTCCCACCTCCGAATATCATCAAAAAATGAATTTAGGATTGTTTCCAACACCTGAAATTAGAGGACACATTCAAACCACAGCAGTAGGTATCAAACAATTTCTATGTTTTGGTTAAAGAAATAAATAAATTAGAAACCAGGAAGGAGCATGAAGGCTGAAACTACTGGGCAAGTCATACTGAGTCAGAGTTAATAGTTTTGATACAGGAACAAAAGGAGTGTGGCTAAGAAGAAAATGAGCACCTCAAAGACACTCATTACCACAGAGGTGAAGAATTCAAACACAAAAGCGAAGACTTCCAGATATTTTATTGAAATTCTATAAAATAACATGTCCTCTATGTTCCTGAAGACTTTCATTTTATTTTCTCATTTGACTTGACTTACCAGGTCAAAAGAGTCCTCTCACTACTACAACTACCTGTCTTAGGACACCAACAATTTTTGCCAAGGCTGGAGGTTAACAGAAACAGTCTTCCTCTTGCCCCCCCCCCCAAAAATTCTCAGTATTTGTATAATCTATCACCAAGGGCTGCCCTTCTAGAAACTACCTGAAGTAAACAAGCAATATTCTCAGATACTTCAGAAATCAGTATTTATTAAGGGTGACAAATTTCAAATAGACAGGATGCTGTAGGGAAGGAGTATTC
This sequence comes from Cacajao melanocephalus, assembly GCA_963573385.1. Lineage (NCBI taxonomy): Eukaryota > Metazoa > Chordata > Mammalia > Primates > Pitheciidae > Cacajao > Cacajao melanocephalus. The sequence continues at coordinate 24,480 of CAUYLG010009695.1, forward strand.
AGTCTGGTTGGCTAAGGGATAGATTAACAGAAATCTCCAAAGCAGCTGCAAGCATTCTTTCTTCTGTCACAGGCATTTTAAGAGAAGCATGAGGAATGGCCAGAAGTCGAAAAAAAATATCCCTCTTGGGAGAGTTCACTGGCATTTATCCCCTCATACTTCCTTCCAGTCACCTGTTACCTTTTCCCAGGGCTCTGCTTAAACTCAATCTCACTATTAGCAGCCACCAACTCCTTTACCCCAATTCAGCCACTACAGTCAAAATACACACACCCTCTTCGCCAAACATGGAGATCTCAAGAAACCGAAGGAAATTCAAGGTAGTATGTTCACTCAAAAAGGGTAAGCCCTACTACGGTAGGATTTCTTACCAAGAATTGCACAGTAGAATCAGTGGGTCAAATCCAGCAAGCAGAAGATGTGGCAACCACTCCTTATATTTTGTTTGTGCTTTAATTGCATGATTTACAAATTCACTTATATGGTTCCATGGTGCCAATGGGCAACCTTTCTTCAAAAAGTAGCGAAATGCTGAAAACTTCTCGTACTTCAGACAGTATGCCAAATGAAGTTCATTTACCTGGGCTCCATATTTCAAAAGAATGTTCACAATTCCAGAGAACTCACAGCTCCACCACAAAAAATAAAAACAAAACAAGAAAAAGTTAGACTTTGACACAAAGTATTTCCTACAAATTATTAATAGTAGTTTTACAGCTGGGGAATAAGTATGGCAGATGAGATAGCGGAAGGTTTTTACACATCTAGTGGATTGAGATTAGAGAATGTGGGAGGCAGGGCTTTTGCTTTTTACACCCTCCTGAATGGTTTTTAATTTTCAACTGTGAACGGGTATTACTCTTATAATTTAAAACATTCTTCTTAAATAAATATGTAATTTTAAAAATTATCATTGACAAATAGAAAACATAAATTGTGATTTTTGTACAATTAAGTATCTTTACTACAAAACACTTTGCTTAACGAAATCAATAAACAATGTGATCAGTCCTTAAAACTAAATGATTCATTCTAGGAATCTCTCAGATATCATTTTCCTTAGCAATTAACTTAGCCAATTTCCCTCCCGATTTTAAATTTATTTATTTTTCTAGAGACAGGGTCTTGCTCTGTGGCCCAGGCTGGCATGCAGTGGCACAATCAAGGCTCACTATAACTGAACTCCTGGGCTCAAGCAATCCGCCTACCTCAGCCTCCTGAGTGGCTGGAACTACATGTACATGCCACCATGCCTGGCTAATTTTTAATTTTTTTTGTAGAGATGGAGTCTAACTATATTGCCCAGGCTGGTGTCAAACCCCTGGCCTCAAGCAGTCCTCCCACTCTGGTCTCCACCAGACTGGCCTTAAATTTAAAATGATATAATAAAACAAATTTAAAAACCTTTTTAACAAACAAAAACTCAATTTACAGTACTACATTTTAAAATTCATTAAGTTCTATTCTACTATTATCTCCATTATAGATGCCAAAACTGAAGTTTAGTCACAGAGATAGTAATTGGTAGAACTGGGATAATGATATCAAACCAAAATCTAACAGTGAATATGACACAGCAAATTTCTGCAATATCTCTTCTCTAACTATTATGAAAACTGACTACCTCATCATATAGTCAGATTGAAGAATATTTTAAAGCCATACCTATGGTTTCCAAAGTAGGTTACACGGAACTTTAGTTCCTGAAAATGATCCATATGAAAAATACTCTTCAGTGAAAAAAACTGAGAAAACTTATATAGTATACAGTGAGACTGAGAAATATAAGATGAATGTATTTTTAAACAGTATGTTAGCTACATTTCCAATTATATGCTCAATGTTTTTATTCAACCTCCAGACACCTTTCAGAAGAAGTACCTTTAAAATTAAAGCAATGGGTCCAATCATTAATCTGAAAAAAGCAAACAGAAGTATAAAATGCCCAGAAGTCTCTAAACACAAGAGAAATGGTATATACACTTAAATGTAAGTTCTATCGTAAGTTTCTGGACTTTCCAAACCTTTGCAGATCCATTCCTCTTTTGGGAATTCACAAAGCACACTCCCTTAAGAAAAATTCTCAAATGCCTTCCACAAAAGAAACATATTTAATACTATTTAATCCTGTATTTCCCAAACTTATTTAACAATACAACCCCTTTTATTCCATATAATATCTATAAATAATCAACAGAATTAGTATTCTACAAAAATACACTTTAGAAAACCAGCTCTAAATCTCTTCCCTATTATTCGCATTGTCTTGTATTAGAAGGGGCAAGAGCAACTCCCAAAAGGCTTATAAAACTGCATAGTGTGGCTGGGCGCGGTGGCTCATGCCTGTAATCCCAGCACTTTGGAAGGCTGAGGTGGGCGGATCACCTGAGGTCAGGAGTTTGAGACCAGCCTGACCAACATGGAGAAACGCTGTCTCTACTAAAAATACAAAATTAGCTGAGTATGGTGGTACATGTCTGCAATCCCAACTACTCGGGAGGCTGAGGCAGGAGAATCACTTGAACCCAGGAGGCAAGGGTTGCGATGAGGTGAGATCGCACCATTGCACTTCAGCCTGGGCGACGAGTGAAACTCTGTCTCAAAAAACAAAAAACAACAACAACAAAAACCCTATTTTTCCCGTTAGGTTTTAAATTCTTAAAGGATATTTCAGCTTTCTCAGTAAGTTTAACAAGATCTGTTTAGTGTTCTCTATATAAAACACATGGTCAATTAATGTTTTTAACTGATTTTGTAGAAATCACAGGAGAAAAGGGTCTGCCCCCTAAAATTTCAACTAACCCTGGAAAATCCAAAAATCTATTTAAGACCTTTCCCACCTAACTTCATTTATCTGAATCTATAGACAGCGTGAAACATACTGCTCAGCTCCCAAGGAATATCATTAATATTAAGGTGTTTCAGGGTTAACAGGGGTACTGCGTTATATGGCTTAATTTGAACTACACTAATAAGGTAATGAGGCATGAGCTTAGGTGCTGTGACCAGAAGGACCAAAAACATTGTTCATCCAAAAGATAAGATGAAGGCCAGAAAAGACCATCAACATATTGAACACACACACACACACACACACACGATTCAAACCATTATATTCTGGTGTAACAAGAAATGTTCAGTTCTGTAATGGAGTTAAGATATGGTATACAGAAGGGCAACTAGAAGTCATCAGTGCAACCTCACTGAAGGTCAACTAATTAGGGCTCTTTTGTTTAAAAAGATAAAACTTAATGGGTTGTACAAGAAAATCCTAAGAAATCACAAAAGTTATGTATAAAGTGAGTCCCAGATACTCAGATTAACCAAAATCCAAATATTCAAACTAAAATGTATAAGCTTAAGAGGCTGGGTGGGGTGGCTCACACCCATAATCCAATCACTTTGGGAAGCTGGAGGCAGACGGATCACTTGAGGCCAGGAGTTCGAGACCAGCCTGGTGAAACCCTGTCTCTATTAAAATGTATAAGCTTAAACTTCAAACAAATAAAGTGAACTACTAATTTTACATGGCAAATGTTAAGAGATGGTAAAGACTGAAAAGCTTAGTAAATAATTTCTCGATAACTATTTAAATTAAACAGAGATCCATAATAGTGAATTCAAGAAAACCAATAAAATTTGAGGTATGCCTCCAACCTCTTCTGTGTCATTAAAGACAATAGCATTTATCTTCACAACTTATTCCATTATTGGATGATCAGATATTACTCAATATGGCTTTTCTTACACACAGCTTTATTCTTACTGTTTAAAAAATAATTAATTTGGGGTTTTTTTTAAAAAACTTAATTGTTCAGACTCACATTAAAAAATGCCATACAGCCAGGCATGGTGGCTCACACCTGTATTCCCAGCATTTAGGGAGGCCAGGGTGGGTGAACTGCTTGAGCCTAGGAGTTCAAGACCAGCGCGGGCAATATGAAGAAACCCTATCTGTACTAAAAATAGAAAAATTAGCTGGGAGTGGTGGTGTACGCCTGTAGACCCAGCTATTCTGGAAGCTGAGGTGGGAGGATCACCTGAGTCCAGGATATGGAGGTTGCAGTGGGCCAAGATGATGCTGCTGCACTCCAGCCTGGGCCACAGAGTGAGGCCCTGTCTCAAAAAAAAAATTTTTTTTAATGCTATACACCAAATACATTAAAAATGCAATAATATCTATAAAACTAAAGTTTTATTTTAGGCCCACAAGCAGTCTTATAAATATAAATTTCAAATGGTAAATGACTTGAACAGTCACTGCCTTACTTGATAAAGTGCCATTTTTAATTCTTGAATTGTTTGGAAGACCAAAAATATCAGTGAATTTCTGCATCTACTTAAATTGTAAGTATTCCCTAAAACTGCTGCACTAAAAATGTAATGCAGATCCAAAAAAGGAAGGAAAACAATCTGATATTATCACCTCATTTGTGCTACAGCTTGACTGAAGCATCACAGTTTTTCCTATTTGTGTTCCAAGCTAGCAATTTAGCACTAACAGAGATACTAAGTTTCACTGTGAAAGAAAGTCACTTCAAAACACATCTCCATACAGCAAAAAAGAATAAAAAATAAAAACATAGCAAATATACATACTCCTTTTGGAAAGCCATGCACATGGGAGAACTAAATCCAAAGATAAGGCACGCCTGGGCATCCGGGCTGTAGCCATTCCGGAGTAGTATTTCTAGGCACTCTTCATGTCCTCCAAACACCGCTGAGTAAACAGGGCTCACTTTGTTTAGCCCAGTGTCACAGACCCGGCTAGTAAGTGGTACTAACAAGTCCAAGATTCTATAAATACACAAATTCAGGAGCACTTAAAATACACAAATTCAGGAGCATTTAGTGTATTTATATGTGCACAAGTGCAGACAACATTTCTATAGCACAATTATTTTGGAATCATCAATTCATTAATTTAAAGAACTATTTCTGTCCGGGGTGTACCTTCTACCAACAACATTACATTGAACTAGTACATGCCACACACTTACTATAAAATGTTACACTTACTATTGCTTCATACAAAGGTCCTTAAATACATCTGAAACAAAATTAATTAATGTTCCTATATGTAAATAGAAAAGGTGCTCTTTTAATTTTATTACCTTATTAGCACCACCTTATTCCCCAAAGTTCAAATTTTATGTTAGATATTTTAGCATCTAATAAATTATTTAAAACATCATTATACTAAATATAAACTGGCATCAAGAAAATACACTATTTTCCTTCTTAAAGTACCAATTAGTTTTACTTTTCCAATTAGTAAAATTCTTAAAGATGATAAGTGACATGAAATGAAGACTAACATTTTCATCAGGAAGAAATTATAATTTCTGTTAAAATATTCTATTATCTGAAAAAAAAGTGAGCTCATTAAATACAAAGGCTGATTTATAAAAAAGCTGGTTCCTAGGTAGAGAAAGTTCTAAAGAAAATAATTAAAACAAAAGTTCTTAGGTTATTTGTAAACTTACCTCTAGTAATCAACTGGAAAGAAAAAAGGACTATTCCATCCTTTTAAATTAAAAATAAAACCGTACAAATAAAAGAAGGAAATTCCTCTTTCTGGGAAAAGACAGACAGGGCTACTCTGAAGTATTTTTATAACAATTATACTTCTCTTTACAACTTTTATTTACGTAATGTATGTCTAAGATAACATTTAAGTAGAACTTACATTCACAAAAGGGGCTACCTTTGAAGTAGACTATAAAGAAAATCATCAGTGACAAATCAGAATTCTCAAAATGGAGAATGCCCAACAGAGTTTTGATATCACTTAAAGCTCAGGGAATAGTATCTAATATTTATGTTTAAATAAATGATCAAGAATTGGGGAAAATATCAAATTTTAAAATCTAAGTATTTTGTTAAAATAGTCTATTAAATGTCTCTTAAATTTAATAAATGTGTTTAATTTTTTTAAACAGGCTGGAAAAATTATACTCTCCCACAAGACATAAACATGCTTACAAATATCATTAATGAAATAGTAAAGCCACCTAGTGGCACAATGATCAAATTGCAGAATCTGTTTTATAGAAACAAACTAAATTAAGTAATGAATATTTTACCATTACTTTTTAAATTAAATAATACTATGAACAGCTATAAAAAGTATTACTGTAGAATTATGACTCTAAAGATTTTAAACATATATTTCTAAAATTGTTGACTGCCAATTTATGAAAGGCAGCCATATGCTCACAGGTATAACCAAGTTACCAGATTCTAAGATTTCTAGAACTCCCATTTACACTCTCTCCATAAAAATTCCCAGCTGGATTTGAGATTAGATCAAAAAAAGTTCAGTCAAAGTGTTTAAGACAGGGAGGACTACTTAGCACACACTCCAACAGGCTTTCTGTTGGAAACACATAAAATCAAAAGCTTTCTGGGGTCAAAGAGGTAACATAGATAAGGCTATCATCGGAATGAGGCTTAAAGATGACTGAGAAAAAACTAGGGAGGAGGAGGCAGATACAGTCATAACTAGAAAAATCAATGGGAAGACTCAACAGCCTGAGAAAGTCCCCGAGCCTGCCCCGTCTCTAGCAACTCTGCCTCACAATATGAAAGTGCAGGACTCATAGGAGGAACAAAAGATAGGATGAGGGACAGAATAGGGGTAGATTTATTCACCCAGCAGATGGGTAGGGAAGAGAATGTCAAAGATTTTGCCTAGAGGTGAAGGGTCTAACCCAGATTTATTCTTTATTAGCTTTTGATTAAGAGACCATGTTTATTTTCTGTTTTAACACTTACTTTGAATGGCCCATTTGTGAAGCTGCATGAACAGGTAACTGCCAATTATCCTCATTACAGTAAAGATCAGGATCGGCTCCACTGGAGAGCAAAAGCTCCACACATTTGGTGTGTCCCTCTTGAGCAGCAATGAACAAGGGAGTAGCTTTGTCCAAGGCTTGACAATTGACATTTGCACCTAATACAAAATAAAACATTTAACAGATAATCCTCATGTATATTTTTAAAAATCAACATAAATTTCAAAGGAACTACCACAAAAGGGTTTCATAGCACAATAGTTTTTCCTTCTTCACCGGATGTTGAATGTTGTTATATAAACATAGTTACTGTGCTAACTTTTTGCTAATCATTTAAATTGTCTTTGCTAAACTGACAGGGTGGCTCATGCCTAGAATCCCAGCAATTTAGGAGGCTGTGGCCAGAGGAATGCTTGAGGCCAAGACCAGCCTGGGCGACACAGTAAGACCCTGTGGCTATAAAAAATAAAAAGGTTTTCCTTTTATGTCAGCAAGAAAACAAGTGATTCATATCTTAGAATTCATTTTTAAGCTAAAACAAAAAATCCTATTTAATGAAGGATACATTTCATTCCAATCCCTCCTCCAGCAAGCATTCTGCAGCCCAATAAGTACACATTTAAAAAGAAAAAATGCAAACTAGCAAACATGGATAATATTTCTGATAATTACTGAAAAAGATAAAATCTATGTCACTCTAACTGATTCAGGCTAAGATTTATGAAAAAATTATCAGTAGATATGGCAGCTGTGCCTTAAAACTAGTATTGACTATATTCTTTATTACATCTCTTCCTTCATAACCACTGAATGATAAATAAAGCCTACTATCAGAGAAAAAGGGTCTCTTTAAACAGTTTTTTCAGTTGATATTTAAAATCATAAATGTGAAAGGGAAAAACAGTAACATTATAGTGAAAGAAAGAAAAACAAAATATCCTACCCATATGAAAATAATTACAAAAACTGTTCAAGTGTGAGTGTCTCCAGATGAAAAGGAACTACCAAAAGAATTCTGGATTTGTGAAAAATCTAAATGTAGTGACACTACTAAAGAATCATAGTAGTGTGCTCCAGCAATGGTTCCCGACCCAAATGGAAACTCAGAAATGACAGATAAATAACTCAAAGCAAGAATTGCAAAGAAGCTCAACAAGATTCAAGACAAAGTTGAAAATAAACACAAAGAAACTCCTAAAGCAATTCAGGAAATGAAGGCAGAGATAAACATCTTAAAAAGGAATCAATCAGAGCTCTGGAATTGAAAAACTCACTTAAGGAATTTCAATATACAACTGTAAGTTTTATTAATAGACTGGACCAAACAGAAGAAAGAATTCTGGGGCCTGAAGATCAGTCTTTCAAACTAACCCAGTCAGATGAAAATAAACAAAAAATTTTTTTAATGAAAAAGGCTTTGAGAAATATTTGATAATGTAAAGCAACCAAATCTATGAATTATTGGAATTCCTGAGGGAGAAGGAAAAGTAAATGACCTGGAAAACATATTTGAGGAAATAATTTAAGAAGATGTCCCTAATCTTGCCAGAGAGGTAGACATCCAGATAGAATAAATCCAGAGAACTCCCTATGAACATGAATATCACCAAGGTATATAGTCACCAGCCTGTTCAAGGTTAATGTTAAAGAAAAATCCTTAAAGGCAGCGAGAGAAAAAGGTCAGATCATATACAAAAGGAATAGTGGACTTAGCAGAAACCTTACAAGCCAAGAGAGATTGTGGGTCTATTTTCAGCATTCTTAAAGAAAAGACACTGCAACCAGGAATTTCATATTCCACCAAACTAAGCTTCACAAATGAAAGAGAAATAAAATCTTTTCCAGACAAGCAAGCACTAACATAATCTGTTATCACTAGAACAGCCTTAGCAGCGATCCTTAAGAAACTACTAAATATGGAAACGAAAGAATATTGCTACCAGAAAAACACACTTCAGTGCACAGCCCAAAGACGCCATAAGGCAACCATACAATAGAAACTGCAAAGCAATCATCTGCCAACTTAATAACAGGATCAAAACCTCACATATCAGTATTAACCTTGAATGTAAAGGGTCTAAACACCCTGCTTAATACTCTGGTTTCTCTTCAGACCATATAAACCTTTCACCTTTTACTAAACACCTCCCTTAAAAGGCACAGAGTTGCAATTTGGATTAAAAAAAAAAAAGACCCATCTATCTGCTGCCTTCAAGAGACCCATCTCACATGTAATGACACCCACAGGCTCAAAGTAAGGGTTGGAAAAAGATCTATTAAGCAAATGGAAAACAAAAAAGGTCAGGGGTCACTATTGTTATATTAGATAAAATAGACTTTAAACCAAACAACAGGGCCAGGCACAGTGGCTCATGCCTGGAATCCCAGAACTTTGAGAGGCCAAGGTGTGACAGAGCAGGAGTATCACCATCTTGCACAAGCACTATCATTTTAAAATTCACCTTTATCAAAAACCACCTAAATCCAAAGGGCATCAGCTTAATGACCAAGGTCAGCATGACCATAAACCACAAATAACATCTCCAAACAGAAACATTCCAAACTCCTCCCTGACCAGAGACATGCTAGCTGCCCCACTCCAGCTGGGAAGATGCCAACCCCAAGATAACTCCACTCCTTGCCCTACTCCAGCTGGGAAGATGCTAGCTCCAAGATAACTCCCCTCATCCTGGAAAGATGTCAGCTCCTTCACCCAGAGACATTCCAACCTCCCACAGAAACATTCCAAGCCTGTGATAAGCTCTCTCACCCTAAAACCAATACATACTCTTAGTCTATAAGAAAAAGCACTCCTGACCAAAATCAGCCAGAAGCCCTTCTCAGGTTTTATCTAAAGTAAACCTGTCTTTAACTGCCAAGCTGTATTTTGTGTTTCTTTCCTCTTTCTTTAACTCTTACAAGGTGGGAGGATTGCTTGAGCTCAGGAGTTCAAGACCAGCCCGGGCATTGTGAAAGGAAAATAAATCTTGAGACCCCCAAATCACTAAACCAAAGGGAAAATTCAATCTAGGAACTGCTTAGGGCAACCCTGCCTCCTATTCTATTCCTAAAAGAGATAGCTACTAAGACAAAAAAGTTACATAACTCCCTCACAAGGAATTTCCTTATGAACAAAGGGCAGACAGAACTCAAAGTCATCTCTCTGCTACTGAAATAAGTGCATATCTGATTGCCTCCTTTGGAAAGGCTAATCAGAAACCTCCCCCCACAAAAAATGCAAACATTTGTCTCCTACCTATGACCTGGACACACTCTTCCCACTTTGAGTTGTCCTGTTTTTCCATACAGAACCAATGTATATCTTACATATACTGATTTGATGTCTCATGTCTTCCTAAAATGTATAAAACCAAGCTGTGCCCCAACCACCCTGGGCATATGTTGTCAGGACCTCCTGAGGTTGCATCACAGGTGCGTGTCCTTAATGCTGGCAAAATAAACTTCCTAAATTGACTGAGACCTGTCTCAGATATTTGGGGTTCACAGCAACACAGTGAGACCCCATCTCTATTTTTTGAAAAAAGAAAAAAATTATATATAAGAAAACCCAACAACAGTACAAAAGGACAAAGAAGGTAATTACATAATGATAAAGGGTTCGATTCAACAAGAAGACTTAACTATCCTAAATACACACTCAACAGTTTCACAAAATAGCTCTTAGAGATCTATAAAAAGATAGTAATAATAGTGAGGGGATTTCAACATCCCATTGACAGCATTAGACAGATCACTGAGACAGAAAATTAAAAAACAAATTCTAGATATAAATTCAACATTTGACCAATTGGACCTAATAGACATCTACAGAACATTCCACTCCACAACCACAGAATACATATCCTTCTCAACAGCACACAGAACATACTCCTAGACCGACCACATGCTCGGCCAAAAGACACATCTCAATAAATTTAAAAAACTGATTCATTTGGGAGGCCAAGGCGGGTGGATCACTTGAAGGCCAGGAGTTCAAGACCACACTGGCCAACATGGTGAAACCCCATCTCTACTAAAATTATACAAAAATTAGCCAGCCACAGTGGCACATGCCTATAATCCCAGCTACTCAGGAGGCTGAGGCAGGAGAATCGCTTGAACCGGGAGACGGAGGTCGCAGTGAGCCAAGATCATGCCACTGCACTCCGGCCTGGGTACAGAGCGAGACTCTGTGTCAAAACAAAACAAAACAAAACAAAAAATGAATCATACCGACCATACTCTAAGACCACAGTGGAATAAAAAATAGAAATCAATACCAAGATCTTCCAAAACCACACAATTACATAGAAATTAACTTGCTCCTGGATAACTTTTAAGTAAACAATAAAATTAGGACAGATATAAAAAAATTCTTTGAACTAAATAAAGAGACAAAACATTAAAACGCAGCAAAAACAGTGTTAAGAAGTTTAGAGCACTAAATATCTACCTCAGAAAAAAAGATCTTTAATGATCTAACATCACACTTAGAAGAACAAAAAAAACAAGAACAAACTAACCCCAAAGCTAGTAGAAGAAAAAAAAATAATTAAAATCAGAGTGGAACTGAATGAAATTGAGATCCAAAAATCCATACAAAGGATCAATGAAACTAAAAGTTGGCTCTTTGAAAGGATAAACAAGATTGATAGACTGCTAGCTAGATTAACAAAGGAAAAAAAAAAGAGTGAAGCTCCCAATAAGCACAATCTGAAACAACAAAGTTGACATTACAACAGATTCCACAAAAATACACAAGATCCTCAGACTGTTATGAACACCTCAGCAAACAAACTAGAAAATCTGGAAGAAATGGATAAACTACACAATCTCCCAAGACGGAATCAGAAAGAAACTGAAATAGACCATTATCAAGTTCCAAAACTGAATCCATAATAAAAAAACCTACCAACCAAAAAAAAGTCCTAGACCAGATGAATTCACAGCTGAATTCTACCAGATGTACAAAGAAGTACCGGTGTCGGCCAGGCATGGTGGCTCACGCCTATAATCCCAGCACTCTGGGAGGCCGAGGTGGGTGGATCACGAGGTCAAGAGATCGAGACCATCCTAGTCAACATGGTGAAACCCCGTCTCTACTAAAAATACAAAAATTAGCTGGGTATGGTGGCGCGCACTTGTAGTCCCAGCTACTCAGGAGGCTGAGGCAGGAGAATTGCTTGAACCCAGGAGGCGGAGGTTGCGGTGAGCCGAGATCACGCCATTGCACTCTAGCCTGGGTAACAAGAGCGAAACTCCAACTCAAAAAAAAAAAAAAAAGAAGTACCAGTATCAATTCTACTGAAACTATTCCCAAAAATCAAGGAGGGAGGGACTCCTCCCTAACTCATTCTACAAAGCCAGCATCACTCTAATACCAAAACCTGGCAAAGACACAAGGAAGAAAGAAAAGTATAGACCAATATCCCTGATGAACAAAGGCACAAAAATCCTCAACAAAATACTAGCAAATCAAATCCAGCAACATATCAAAAAGTTAATGCATCATGAATGAAGTAGGCTTCATTGTTGAGATGCAAGGTTGGTTCCATATACACAAATGAATAATTAGGATTCACCACATAAAGAGAATTAAAAACAAAAACTATATGATCATCTCAATATATGTGAGAAAAGACTTCATGAAACCCAACATCCCTTCATGATTAAAAAAAAAAAAAACCCTCAACAAACTAGGCATTGAAGGAACATACCTCAAAATAATAAGAATCATCTATGACAAATCCACAGCCAACATCATACTGAACAGGCAAAAGCCGGAAGCATTCTCCTTGAGAACTAACAAGGATATCCACTCTCACCATTCCTATTCGACATAGTACTGGAAGTCCTTGCCAGAACAACCAGGAAACAAAAAGAAATAAAAGGCATCCAAATAGGAAAAGAAGAAGTCAAATAATCTTTCTTCACTGATAACATGATTCTATACCAAGAAAACTCTAAAGACTCCACGAAAAGGCTCCTGGAGCTGACAAACAACTTTGGCAAAGTTTCAGGATATAAAATCAATGTATAAAATCAGCAGCATTTCTATACATTAGTAATGTTCAAGCGGACAGCAAAATCAAGAACGCAACTCCATTTACAATAGCCATCAATAAAAAATAAAAAAACAGAAAACCTAGGAATACATCTTACCAAGGAGGTGAAAAATCTCTACAAGGAGAACTACGAAACACTACTGTAAGAAATCACAGATGACACAAATGGAAAACCATGCTCATGAATTGTAAAAATCGGTATCATTAAAATGGCCATACCACCCAAAGCAATCTATGGATTCAACATTATTCCTTTTTTATTTTTTCCTGTTAAAAGCCAGAGTTTTTGTTTTTGATTTTTTATTTTTATAGGTTATTGGGGAACAGGTGGTGTTTGGTTACATGAGAAAGTTCTTTAGTGATGATTTGTGAGATTTTGGTGTACCCATCACCCAAGCAGTATATACTGTGCTCAATTTGCGGTCTTTTATCCCTCACCCCCTTCCCATCTTTTCCCCAAGTCCCCAAAGTCCATTGTGTCATTCTTATGCTTCAACACTATTCCTATCAAACTACCAACACCATTTTTCACAGAATTAGAAAAAAACTGTTCTTAAATTATATGGAACAAGAAAATGGCACAAATAACCAAAGCAATCCTAAGCAAAAAGAATAAAGCTGGAGGCATCACATTACCCAATTTCAAACTATACTTTAAGCCTACAGTAACCAAAACAGCATGGTCCTGGTATAAAAACAGATACAGAGCCCAATGGAATGGAATAGAGAATCCAGAAATAAAGCCACACACCTACAGCCAACTGATGATCTTTGACAAAGCTGACAAAAAATAATCAATGAGGAAGAGACCCCTTCTTCAATAAATGGTACTAGGATAGCTAGCTAGCTATATGTAGAAGAATGAGACTGGACCCCTACCTTTCACCATATATAAAAATCAACTCAAGATGGATTAAAGATTCAAATTTAAGACTTCAAACTATAAGAATCCTAGCTAGAAGAAAAAATGAGGAAACACCATTCCAGACATCTGCTTTGGGAAAGAATTTATGACTAAGTTATCAAAAGCAACTGCAACAAAAAAAATTGATAAGTGAGATAATTGGTAATTAATCTAAAGAGCTTCTGTAAAACAAAAGACTCCACAGACAATTCATAGAATAGAAGAAAATATCTGCAAACTATGTATCCTTATAGATTCTAGATATTAGACAAAGGTCTTTATCCTAACTTTGTCTAATATCTGGAATCTATAAGAAACTTAAACAACTCAACAAGCAAAAAACAAATAACCCCATTAAAAATTGGGCAAAAGACATGAAAAGATATTTCTCAAAAGAAGACATATAAGTGCCCAATAAACATATGAAGAATTGCTCAACATCACTCTATCATCAGAGAAATGCAAATCAAAAACACAATGACATACAATCTCATACCAGTCAGATGGCTATTACTAAAAAGTCAAAAGACAACAGATGCTAGAGAGGTTGTAGACAAAGGGGAATGTTTATACATTGTCGGTGGGGATGTAAATTAGTTCAGCCACAGTGGAAAGCAGTTTGGAGATTTCTCAAAGAACTTAAAACAAAACTACCATTCAACCCAGTAATCCCATTACTGGATATATAGCCAAAAGAAAATAAATCATTCTACCAAAAATACGCATGCACTTGCATGTTCATCACAGCACTATTCACAATAGCAAAGACATGGAATCAACCTAGGTGCCCAACAATGTATACCTGGTGAAATGGATAAAGAAAACATAGTACATTTATATCATGGAATACTATGCAGCCATAGAAAAGAATAAAATCATGTCCCTGAAGCAACATGGATGCAACTGGAGGCCATTATTTTAAGTGAATTAACAAATTAGCAGAAAATCAAATACTGCATGTTCTCACTTATAAGTGAAGACTAAACAGTAGGTAATTACCGGCATAAAGATAGCAACTACAGACACTGGGGACTAATAGAGAGGGGAGGGAGGCAACAGGGCAAGGGCTAAAAACCTAACTGCTGGGTACTGTGCCCACTATCTAGGTGATGAGATCATTTGTATCCCAAACCTCAGCATCACACAATATACCTATGTAACAAACCTGCCTGCATACCCTCTGAATCTGAAATAAAAGTTGAAATTATAAAAACTAAAATAAAATCATAAATCTAATTATGTATATGCCATTGTATAAAGACTTTAAAAACCTGACCTCAGTTTTTGTGAAGATTTTGAAAATAGCAGACATTCCCAAACTTTTCTTGTTGGCAAAGAAAATTAAATACTTAGCATATTAAATATGCTAAGCATGATGTTGTTATATGACCATAAGAATTTTTTAAATTCTCATATTCCAGAAAATTTAAAAAATTTTTAAATTTCTGGAATACATCTTGGTGGAAAGATCATCATCAAGAGGGAAAAGACTATAGGCAAAAACTATATAGAGCACAAATGATTAAGTAAAGAGCCTATAGATTCTTCAGAAATTCCAAACGCTAGACAACTAAAACCTTCCTGATTTATATGAGGTAGATGTTTCACCTACTGTCAATTTCAGAAAGAAGTAAACACCATAACTGAAAAGAGACTAAGTCAAGAAAGAAACGTTCTTTTTTTTTAATCAATGCTTTACTGTGAATGACAATATCAAAGTATCAGAAAGAATAAGGAATCAATTCCTTTAAATATTACTGGTGAAAAAATGAAAGACAATTCACTGAAAGGAAAGTAATTTATGGCGTTGGAATCATGTATAGTTACATGATAAACATACCCACATACCTTTTCAGCTGATTTTTCAGAACAATTCAGAGAGAAGAGAAGAAATAAAAAGAACAAAGCGAAACAAAACAAGAGCTCAGAGCTATCAGAAAACAGACCTGACATGAGAAGAGAGACATTAAGGTGCAGTTTAATCTATTTAATCTAAATATTAATTAAACACTAATACTTTTTTTGAGACACACTCTCACTCTCTCTCCCAGACTGGAGCACAGTGGTGTAATCTCAGCTAACTACAACCTCCGCCTCCTGGGTTCAAGCAATTCTCCTGCCTCAGCCTCCTAAGTAGCTGGGACTACAGGCGCCCACCACTACACCTGGCTAATTTTTGTATTTTCAGTAGAGACAGGGTTTCACCATGTTGGCCAGGCCGGTCTCAAACTCCTGACCTCAGGCAATCTTCCTGCCTTCGCCTCCCGAAGTTCTGGAATTACAGGTGTGAGCCACTGTGATGGCCTAAACACTAATAATTGAAACTTATGGGACTAAAAATCATAAACTGAATTAGGATAGTCCTTAGGAAGTATGATATAGTAGATGGAAGATCAGAAGTCAGAAGGTCTGGGTCCAAGCCCTGATTCTGCCAGAAACAGACTCTAAATTTTGACAAGGCACTTAAACATTCAGGATCTGGACTCTTAATCTAAAAAATGTATGTTTGAACAGATGATTTTGGGGATTTCTTTTAACTGTAAGATTTATAGACTCAATATTCATAACAGATGACTTAAATTGGCACTTAATGAGTGTTTGTTTCTTTTACTTCCTACTCTGACTTAAATGTTTGAAGATTTGTAAGAAGAAAGCAAAAATAAGAAAATATGTGCTGTGCTATTTAAATAAACTGTGGATTTCCAGGCAGGCACAGTGGCTCACAGTGTAATCCAGCATTTTGGGATGCTAAGGCAGGAGGACCACTTAGGTTGGGAGTTTGAGACCCACTTGGGCAACATAGCAAGATCCCACGTCTTAAAACAATTTTTCTTTTGAATTAGCTGGGCATGGTGAAGTTCACCTGCAGTCACAGCTATCTGGTAGGCTAAAGTGGGAAAAGCACTCAAGGCCAGGAGTTTAAGGTTACAGAGCTGTGATCATACCGCTATACTCCAGCCTGGGTGATGGAGTAAGGCCTGGCCTCAATCAATCAATAAACAAGCAAACAAACTTTGTATGATCTATTAGAGGGAAGTTTACAAAAAGCCTAGATTTTCTCTCTTTCCTTTTTTTTTTTTTTTTTTTGAGAAAGAGTCTCCGTCTGTTGCCCAGGCCCAAGTACAGTGGTGCGATTGCGGCTCACAGCAACCTCCACCTCCTGGGTTCAAGCAATTCTCGTGTCTCAGCTTCCCTAGTAGTTGGGATTACAGGTGCATGCCACCATGCCCAGATGATTTTGTTATTTTCAGTAGAGATGGGGTTTCACCATATTGGCTAGGCTGGTCTCAAACTCCTGACCTCAAGTGATCCGCCCACACTGGCCTCCCAAAGTGCTGGGATAACAGCCATCAGCCACTTCGCCTGACCAAAAAAGCCTAGGTATTTTTTTTTAATTGCCTAGCCTGCCGTGATTTGTGTTTCATCAAGGTAGCACCGTGAAGAGTACATCTAGTGTTTGGTGGAGAAATTTTAAAGTCCCTAAATAATAAACATTTCTGGTACAAAACTGTCACTTAGAGTAAGAATGCCACCTGAATACCAACTTCTCTGGCAATGCTGAATGTGGAAGGTTGTCACAGAGAAACCTTTAGCAGGTTATGTTGCTATTAACATAACAAAGTATAAACCTGTTTTGAAATAAACCTATTTAAATAATCACATAATTAACAAAATATACACCTCAAAGGCTTAATACACAAAATAACCATCTAATAAGGTGATTAAGTCTAAACAAGTCTTACACCCTAGAAACGTGAAACTGCTCAAGTCCCTATAGGAAAGGACAGCCCTAGCATTCAACTTGCCAATAAACCTGCTTTAGTGATAGATCATTATGTTCCTGCTCAGATAAATTAGTAGCTGAGCATTGCATTGTTAGTAATAGATACTTAATAACCAGGTTTATAAATCAACTTATATTTAGTCTTATTTACCACTTAAAAAAAATAATAAATTTCACAACCTGATTTACATTTGAGTCAAGAATTACGCCTCCTAGGAAATATAATGTTTAAACTCATGATCTTAGTGCAAAGGCTAATGGATAATCTTACCTGATGAAATAAGTATGCTCAAGCTTTCTATCTTGCCATACTGAGCAGCCACAAACAAAGGTGTGATTCCAAAGTCATCCTGGCATTCCTTGTTTGCTCCTTTTTTAAGAAGCAATTTTATGATCTCAGCATTTTCCTAAAGCACAGATTCACATTTTAAATGAGAAAAACAAAGAAAACAGAAGGTATCTTTTTTCTTATTGTGTTTTCTGTTTTTCTTTTCTATCCTCTAACTAAACGATAACTTGAAGAAGAAAAACAAAACAGTGTACTGCTGTGAAAGTGGTCAATCAGATTATCCTAAACTTCTAGTTAACCCAATAAACATAAACATGAAATACTGATCCCTAGAAATTATAATCCTTATAGAATCCTGTAAGTTAGCTTGCTAACCCAAGCACTAAGGAGCCATCAGAATTTCTAAACACACTATTATAAATAAAATAAGCCATTGCTCTTTATCAATTTATATCTCAAATATTCTGATGGTTTCTTAAATACGCCATCAACATTTTTAAAGTGTAGATAATTCCTATAGCCCAAAGCTGCTACAGCTACTACAGAAGTTGGCTTATTCAGAATCATCATTAGCATTTAGACTGCCTTTTCTGTACTGCACTAACCATAATAAATCACAGGCAAGCAGAAAGCAAAAACTGCATAGGACTGTCATTTTAAGAGGGTAAAACACACAATTTATATGGAAATGAAATAATAAATTCAGAGGTTACCTGAAAAGAAGCCTGGTGCAAGGAGTTCCATCCACACATAGAATGGGATCCATTAACATTTGCTCCATGTCGAAGCAACAGCCTTAACACATCTATCTGTCCATTTTCAACAGCTGCAATACAGCAGTCAGAAAAATTAATGTCAGCAAAAAGACACGTTTGTAGGACTGGACACTTTGGTGATGCTCTCATCACTTATTCACCTCATAACCACAATGCTGTGATTATTCCTAAACATTTATCACAATTGTCTTAGCCCAAATCCATTAACATATATCTAATTCTTTCTGAACACATACAAAATTATTTTTAACCGCATGTTAAAAGACACAAAGGAGCTGGAAGCAAGAAGCAAATGTTTATTCTCTCTGATCATGGTAACAGCCTAGCTCTAGTTTGTTAAAATGAAATTGTGAGGATATACGGTGAACAATTCAGAATCAACAGTACCAGTCTGGAAAAGCAATCTCAAAAGGATCGAAAGGTTTGTTATTATTACATTTGATCACAAAATAAAAAGAGTCACTGACAAAATAAAAAAGCAAGTTCTGCATCTTAGATTTTTTTTTAACATTATAAACCATAAGTGTTGTCAAAATGTTCTTACATCCACCAATGAAAACATAGTAAACCTACCTGCTTATATAAAAGGGGATTCTAGAAAACTAAAAAATGTTGTTAAAGAGATGCAGATTATTTGCATAAAACTTTGCTATGAGGGTGGCACTAATTCTGGAGGAATTTAAGCACAGAGTTAATGAAAAACAGAATTGCCAGAATAGAATTATGAAGTGCTATATAAAATAAGTACAAACACACACACACACACATACACACACCATTAGCAAATCAGGTATATTGTGAATGTTGTAGGTGTGAGGCTGAGTGACTTCTTTAAATTTTAAGTTTAGAAACTTAAAATTGAGAAATAGTATTTATAAAAATGGAAGGTAAGATGTGTATAAGAAGGTCTGGCTTAACATGCTTGGATATGGGAAAGAAGATGTAGGTTGATTTCATGTCTTGGCTACTGTGAATGCTGCTGCAATAAACATATGTGTGTGTGTATCTTTATGGTAGAATGATTCTATTCCTTTGGGTATATACCCAGTAACGGGATTGCTGGGTCAAATGGCAGTTGTTTTTAGTTCTCTGAGGAATCGCCATACTGCTTTCCACAATGGCTGAATTAACGTACACTCCCACCAACAGTGTATACATTTTTTTTTCCTTCTCAACCTTGCCAGGACCTCTTATTTTTTTACTTTTTAATATTAGCCATTCTGACTGCTGTGAGGTGGCATCTCATTGTGGTTTTGATTCACAGGAAAAAAAAGATTTGAAAAACAAGATTTTTTTTTTTTCATTTCAATCATATAGCTATTCTGTATCTCCTACTATAGTAGGAGACAGGAACTGGGAATCAACAATTCTCAGTCACAAAATTAGAAAGGCACCTTTGGATAACAGATCACGTTAGAAAATGCTAATATAGATGAAACAAGGGGAATATAAAAATCCTTAAAAGTATAAAACAAGAAATGGTAAGTGTGCTCATTATTACTGAAGATGAGTACCATGCCATTGATTTTCTACTAGTTTTACATATTGAATTTATACCAAAGCTTATTTCCCCTATAAGACTCTGAGAAGTTCTTTAATAAAAAATTATCTTACTCTAAAGGGTTTCAGAAATGTAACCAATGGCTGTGATAGTACCACTGAGGTAGGAATATAACATAATTAATATTCAAAAGCATTTACCTTGGAAAGAACAGTTTTTCAAGCTAAGTTATTTTTGTATAATCGATCCAAAGTCAATCTAATTTTGGGGGGCTCTCATGTACCCCATAAATATATACACTGACTGTACTGCACCCACAACAGTTTTTTTTTCTTTTTTTTTTTTCTTTTTTTTTTGAGACAGAGTCTAGCTCTGTCACCCAGGCTGGAGTTCAGTGGCACAATCTCGGTTCACTGCAATCTTCACCTCCTGGGTTCAAGCGATTCTCCCACCTCAGTCTCCCAAGTAGCTGGGATTACAGGCACCCGTCATCATGCCCGGCTAATTTTTGTATTTTTATAGAGATGGTGTTTTACCATGTCGGCCAGGCTGGTCTTTAATTCCTGACCCTCAGGTGATCTGCCCACCTCAGCCTCCCGAAGTGCTGGGATTATAGGTGTGAGCCGCCACACCTGGCCCCACAACAGTTTCAAAAAAATTTTTTAAGTGTAAAAAAAAAAAGAAAAAGAAATTACAAATGAAATTACCATACAAAACAATAAATAAAGTCTGAAAATCACAGTAGTAATTTTGGGTGGAGGTCATAATAGAAAAGGAAGAAAATCTGTTTCATATCCAATTCATACATCATTATCAGTGACTATTAGCAAAAATCATCTATAGCCAGATTCTGACTTGATTGTCAGGTTGTCAGCAGTGATATAACAAGGAGAGTGAAGATAAGTTTGTCTTCCACAAGTTAGGCTGAGCTGACCTTATAAAAATGAAAGTCAAAAAAAACTGTTTTGATTATCAAATACAATATAGATGACAGAAAAATTATTTTCATTTTTTACCTCATGATGCAATAGTATGTTTTCACTTTTAATATCATAAATACAGTAAGAAATCTGATTTTTGCAACTCTATTAAAAACATTTCCCAATGATAATAGTAAAACCTACACATGAGCAGATAAATATTATTTTCATAGCCCTTGATAATTATTTCAAAATAAAGCAAATTAAATAGTTATCAATTGAGAAATTTTGGTTTAGAAAAGTGTATTTAATTTTGATAATTAAATTGGAATTAGCAAGTTGGATAGGCTGGGGAGGAGACCTATAACTGTGCTGAATGGTTTGCTTCCAAAAAGGTGGGCATTACTTTACACAGGCATACTTTATCAAGCCTACTGATAAAACCAAGTTATAAGAGCATGTTTAGAAACTACCTAGCACCTAAAATAGACTTCACAATCTTTTCCAAGAACAGAGGTAACAACTCAAGTATCTATAAACATTGAGTACTTGTGAATTCCATGGGGATAGTGGGAATACAGATGAAAGGGGAAGGATAGAGAAGGATATCAAAGTATTAAAAGAGTGCTTCTGTCTCGAGAGCTATCTAGATGTAGAGAGAAATAATAAACATGTCAGCAACAGCAAATTAACCCTACCCAACTGAATCAATGATACTAACAGGAATGAACTACACAATGATATTTTACATTATATTCTGTGTAGAAACTTGATTTACTTTTTCTTTTTTCCATATCTCATGAGAAGAAGCAGGTTTCCTCCTTTTTAGAGTTTCATCTGTGTCCTACCACTGAATTCATACCTTCTCCACTTCTTTTTTTTTTTTAGGTGGACTCTCACTCTGATGCCTAAGCTAGAGTGTAGTGGTGCTATTTTGGCTCATAGCAACCTGTGTCTCCCACATTCAAGCAATTCTCCTGCCTTAGCCTGCCAAGTAGTTAGGACTACAGGCATGTACCACCATGCCTGGGTAATTTTTGTATTTTTAGTAGAGACAGGGTTTCACCATTTTGGCCAAGCTGGTCTCAAACTCCTGACCTCAAATAATCTGCCTGCCTTGGCCTCCCACTTTCTCCACTTCGGAGTTTGCTCCTTATATTTTCTCTTCTCCAATTTTTCTCATCATTCCTTCTCTATTGGGTTCTACTGTTCAACCTGCAAACTGGTTTAGGTTTTCCTTTCCCTAAAATTAAAACAAACAAAAATCTTCCAATATACTTTTATCTTGCTTCCTTTTTTTACCACTAAACTTCCCCCAAAACTACTACTGAGTCTACTTTCAATGATTCTATTTTCCCACAAATCACTCATTCATTCAGTCATTCAACAAATGTCTACTAAGTGCCTATTATATACCAGCTAATATTCTAGGTAGTAGAGATACAGAAGTGGATGAGAGACAAAAATACCTGCCTCCATAGGTCTTTTAATATTTCATCAATAACTATCATGCAAATTCTACCGCCATAATTCATGTGAAGCTACTCCCTTGAAAATCATCATCAAATTCAATGGCCTTTTCTCAACCTTGAACCTCCTATTCAGTTCCTACTGTCTCTGATATTAAACTCCCCATATTTCTCTGATATAAAGGTTTTTTTTTCTCCATGTCAACAGCACTGTTGTAGTGTTACAACTTTCTCTAACAACTCATCCTCCGTGGTTTACTTTTTCTATCCTACTATTCCAAAAATGTGATGACTCACCAGGATTCTGTCTTCAACTTTTATTTTTTTATTCCTTTACTTTTACTTTATACATGTTCTCTTTTTTTCTCTCTCTCTCTTTTTTTTTTTTTTTGAGATGGAGTCTTGCTCTGTCGCCCAGGCTGGAGTGTAGTGGTGCAATCTCGGCTGCAACCTCCACCTCCCGGGCTCAAGCAATTCTCCTGCCTCAGCCTCCCTAGTTGCTGTGATTACAGACATGAGCCACTACGTCCAGCTTATTTTTGTATTTTCAGTAGAGATAGGGTTTCACCATGTTAGCCAGGCTAGTCTCAAACTCCTGACCTCAAGTGATCGGCCCGCCTTGGGCTTCCAAAGTGCTGGGATTACAGACGTGAGCCACCATGCCTGGCCTATATATGTTCTCTATTAGTGAAATTGCTCCATTCTGAAATATTGAGTACATTCATCTCTAGGTGAATGATTTCTCCTAACTAAACTTTCCCTCATGGTGCGGAACTAAATTTCCAAATATCTGTCAAATATTTCCATCCAGACATTCTATTAGCCCCTTACAATCAACATGCTTAACAAAGAACTGTAGAGATAAATGTAATAAAAGATGCAAAATCTCTATACTGAAATATACGTAGTTAAACAAAGACCTCTAGTCTTGCGGATGGAGAGGCAGGTGGAGGTATGGCGCTGGGAAGTTCCTGCCTTTGAAACCATGCCCCCTTGTGGACCTGAGGAGAGAATACATATACTACAAAATACTACTGGGAAAAGCAAAGATATATATTTAAAAAATATATATATATATACCATGTTCATGAATATAAAGATTCGCTATTGCAAAAATATCAATTCTTCCCCAAAACAATGTAAAAATTCAATGTGAGCCCAATCAAAATACCCAAAGGTGCTATGGGTATTGTTTTAATAGTTGGAAAAAAAACAAAAACAAAAACTGATTTATATATATGGGAATGTAAGGCACCAAATAAATCCAAAACAATCATGTAGAATAAAGCCAAGAGGACTCAGACTCCAGATATCAAAACTAATAAAGCTGGAATAATTAAGGTAGCATGGTATTGGCACAGGATAGAGAAAGAGACTAATAAAACAATGGAAACTGCAGAAACAGATACCCCCAACAAATGGTCACTTTTATGACAAAGGTAACAATGGTTTTGGGTCCACTGAATATCCATACAGGAAAAAAAAATCTTGACCCCTGTCCCACATAATACACAATAATCAATTTCAGATGGATTGGGAATTAAATTCCAGATTAGATTTAGGAAGAACAAAGCTTCCAGAAAAAAAAACAGAAAGGAAAAATCTATAACCTGATCTCAGAATCAAAAAAAAAATTCGATCTTTATATTAAAAGCAATAAACATAAAGGTAAATAGTAATAAATTAGACCATCTTAAAATTAAAAACTCCTTAAATCAATAAAAAGATAAATTATTTTTAAAACATGGGAAAATTTGTGCAGGCACTTCACAAAGGAGGATATGCAAATAGCTAATAAAATATATGGAAAAGTACTCACCTTCTCTTCATTCCCACTAGGGAAATGCAAATTAAAACCTCAATGAGAAAACACACCACCATCCACCAGTATATTTAAAACGGAAAACAGTAAATATTGGGCAGGGATGTGGAAAAAGTGGAACTCTCATATCCTGGTGATAGCGACATAAATTAATAACCTTACAATTGGACTGGGTGCAGTGGCTCACATCTGTAATCCCAACACTTTGAGAGATCAAGGCGGGCAGATCACCTGAGGTCAAGAGCTCCAGTCTAGCCTTGGGACCGAATTGCGGACAATGCGCTCAGGTCGCTCCCCGATAGGATGTGTTCTTCCAGGCTCTTGGTCCCTCACTCACCCAAGAATGGGGGAGAGGACCATGCTGGGCATGGTGAGCTCATTTAAGTAAATATCAGACCCCAAAGGGTTTTGCAGAAAGTGATTTATTTAGGCAGAGAGAGAGAAAAAGGAGAAAGAAATAGAGAGAGAGAGAGAGAGAGAGCTCCCACGCCCAGATGTGGGAGAAGGGGACTTTTAACCTGGGAGATATTCCCACCCCATTCAAGTTTTCTGTCTTATGAAAGGAGTTCCTTCAAACTGCCGCTGGAGTGACTGATCTTTGATTTCTGACATCTGATTTGTTGTTTGGCCCACAGTCCTCCCATAGCTTTTCTTGGGCTTTCTAGAAAAAGGAAGCTCACCTGGGCAGTCTATCTTCCCCTACACGCACAAAAGTTAAACAAAGACCTCTAGTCTCGTGGATGGAGAGGCAGGTGGAGGTATGGCGCTGGGAAGTTCTTGCCTTTGAAACCATGCCCCCTTGTGGACCTGAGGAGAGAATACATTCCCTCAGCCTGACCAACATGGTGAAACCCAGTCTCTACTAAAAATACAAAATTAGCCAGGTATGGTGGTGCATGCCTATAGTCCCAAGTACACCAAGGCACGAGAATCACTTCAGCCCAGGAAGTGGAGGTTGCAGTGAGCTGAGATGGTGCAACAGCAGTCTAGCCTGAGCAACCGAGCAAGACTCTGTCTCAAAAAAGAAAAAAAAATGTCCAAAAGAAGATATTGATTTTTCTTTTTAAGATTCCTCTCTAAATTGAATAAGCTTCCTAGTTATACTTTGGGATATGACAAGATAACTGGTACTAAACTAGCCATTCATCCAAAACAATCATAAGAGTGAATAAAATATATAAGACAACTAACTCAGGTATTAACCAACAGGCAGACGACTAAGATTCCTGAGAGAAGTGAAACACAAGAGGTGAGCCTATGATCACCCCAGTTCTTTACCTGGGTACATCTGCCAGTTATGGTACAGAGAGCTGAATGAACTCCAAGTAGAGTGATGATAACGTTGGCGAAAGTACACTCCAACCATAGGAAAGAAGTTGAAGTCCAAGCAGAGTGCAGTAGTAAACTGAGGAGACAGAGATTAGAGTTTAAGTGGTTGAAACCTGCAGGTAAGGCCCCAGAGAAGAGGGAAGGCCTCCATGTAAAAGTTCCCCAAGGGTCCTTGGTTGAAGTGTGGGTTGCATATGTATAAGGGAAGGCTAAGCCTCCCAAAGAAAAACTGCTAAAGTATTAAGAATGAAACAGAAATAATTAGAGATCAAACACTACTGATGGGCAATGGAACTCTTAAGACTTCTGGCTGAGTCAGAGTGGTGAAACCATACTGTTCCAAAAGAATGGAGATCAATCCTGGGTACTTGTGAGAAGAAGGGGAAGGATGTCTCCACACTTTTGTGTATGTATGAAACTGTCCATGATGTTTTAAAAAAGAAAAAAAAAAGACTGCCACAAATTGTGAAGGGAATTTCAAAATGAGAATTTCAAAAACACTTTGAGTATCTAAAATATTCCTAATGTATACAGAATATACCCTGAATTTTTAAAAACACATCAGAATAAAAATCAAACTGAACAGTCCTATTTACTCAGTAATATTTAAGTCACATTTTGTATATTAATTGAAAAATGACTAAAAACCTAAAGAAACAGGGAGAGAAAGAAGAGACAAGGAACAGATAAATCTACAGCAGAATAACACAGTAATTAGGACAGAACTAACCTTCAGATACTTTGTACCTCTTGTGGTATTTATTACAGCCTACTTTGAATTCTGGTTATTATAATATCCTCAATAAAATGGCAAGTCCATGATATGAAGAACTAAGTCTAATACTGATAATCACCTAATCAATGGAGGATAATGAGAAAAATTCAGTTGTGACTTCTACCATCCTACTGATAAGCAAAACTGGTTGGCTAAGCTGATGTTTCTTTGCTCCTTCACCTTTTTATGTGGGACCCATCTAGTACCACATTAGGGCAAAGGAGACAGATATTTCCAAAATAAAAGAGGACTACTTGATTCAATTAAGGATATATGAAGAACTGCACTCATTCTGTTGCTATCTAGAACTGCTCTCCAATACAGAAGACACAAGCTTCACTTGGCTGTTTAAATTTTAATTTTAATTCATTAAAACTGCATTAAATTCAAATTTGTGTTCTTCAGTCAAACTAGACAAACTTCAAGTGTTCAAGAGCCCCATGCGGCTAAAGACTATATCATAAAGGACAATGTAGATATAGGACAATTCCAAGTTATATTGGGCAGCACTGATCTAAAGATTAGAATTTAATTGAACTGAAATTTAACCCAGAATCTTGGGCATACCTGTCTTCAAGACACATGTTTAGCATTGGAAACAGGGAGCCAAGCCATCAGTTGCAGGTCTTGGAGTGTGTCAAAGAGAGAAAGAAAATGTGTAATTCTAGAAGCCGGAAAAGTACTGTGGATTCCCAGAAAGAAAAAGCATAATCATAGTATCTGGTATCAAAATGGTATCCAATAGGGACCAGAGACCAGGGATAAAGATTAAGAATTAAATAAAAGACCCCACTTTGGAAGGCAGAGCTTGAAGTGTCTGGAGTACACAGAGAGATGGAAGAAAGACCTTCCTCTCTTCAATCCAAACAGGTACTGTCTTTAAGACTCCAGCTGAAACAGTAGAAAAGAAAAGCCAGAAGTTCTGAGGGCAGGGACGCTGCTTTTCCCACAACAGATCATATAATGTAGTACTGAAGAAATCTCTCAGTGTAAAAGCTTAAGAAAGCAAGAATGACATGAGAACATAATTTCTAGCAATAATTTCTTGGGAGACGTTTTCTGGTTTTGAAAAAAACACGTTTTTCCATTTCCTAAATTAGATGAAAAATGAAGCAATCTAGGAAAACATATCTGAATATTTTTGAAAACAAGAAACTGAGAAACTAGAAGCACCCTTTGACCCACACAAAACCTTTGGCCAAAATCAACTCAGTTGTGGCATGCAACATATTGAGTACAGTTACAAGCAAAGCCCCATGTGAAGATTTCATGAAGGCAAGAACTCAAAACAGGATTCTCATCTGGGAGAAATATGGCAGACCTATACACACATGCAAGTACTAAACCTAACTGAAACAGTAAACAATATTGTTCAATATAGCATTCATTAAAGAGTACGGTTTTTTTCTTAAAAGGACATTTTTAAATGTAATTATCTAACTGAATGCTCCTTTAGAAAAATGCTTAATATGACTATAAGTTCTAGCCACATTAAGCATTTTGTACAAATTACAATTATAAATACAATTCTGTACCAAATGAAAATCACAGTGAGGTGAGTTTTATATCTTTTAGCTAGAAAATACACTCTTTCATTTTTTTATTTGTTTTGTTTTGTACTTGAGATAGGGTCTTGCTCTGCTGCCCATTATAGAGGACAGTGGCACAACCATGGCTCACTGCAGCCTCAACTTCCTGATCTCAAGCAATGCTCCCACCTCAGCCTCCTGAGTAGCTGGGATTACTGGCATGCACAACCCACACAGCTAATTTTCTATTTTTTGTAAAAACAAGGTCTTGCTATGTTACCTAGGCTGGTCTTAAACCCCTGGGCTCAAGCAATCCTCCCGCCTCAGCCTCCCAAAATGTTGAGATTATAGACATAAGCTACCACGCCCAGCCTAGTCTTTCATTTTGAAGCTCAGATTTTGACAATAATTCTAAAAAATGACATGGTCAGTAAGTCTGTAACAAACAGTTTAACCACGGGCTGTCCATCTCCTCCAGTTATAGCAGCACGCTGGCTATGCAGAGATCATCTATAAATTCTATTTGTATATTTGAATTATATATGAATTTTTAATTGTATTGCTACTTTTTTTAGTTCTGCATGTACTCTATTTTCCATTATGCATTTAATTTTTCTATATGATTGAACAGTAAAATGATCTTTTTATTGTATATCTAGTTTATTTAAAACTTTTTTCCCACCTCTTTTATGAAGCAAAAAAAGAACATTGGTAAGAACATTTATCTCCTGCAATATTTCTCTGGTCCTGTGTTCATACTGACATCTGGTGGCTCTAGAAAAGAAACTCCATTGCTATGACAAGGAATTTCTTTTTCCAGTGTTGTCCATTTATTCTGTGTATCCTCAAGTTTTATGTTTTTCCAAGACTACTTATACACAAGACAGCAGAACAATTCAAGTACCATCACAATTCCAATTGATGGTATACATTAATTGCATCCCTTCACTCTGGCAATGTGAATGGCAAAGATGTAGAATCTCCCACTATTTCCAGAATGTCACAAGCAAAGTAGGACCGTCCAGTTATTTATTTCATCACTAAAGTTCATGATCAGAATAGTTATAAAGTGAGGCTTTCCCATCAAGGACAATTTTAAACCACTCTCTAAAGATTCAGATAGATTCCTACAATGTGTCTTGGCCATGAATCTTTAGTCTGAAATACAGTATCTTATTGACATATAGAATTTTTTAAAACTTATAATGAAAAGTTACATTTCTGTTTTATAAATTCCTTCATGTCTGCCCAGTGGCTAACAATCTTAAAGACAAATACTGATAGGAAAAGCCATGACCTCTGGACAAAACTCATTATGTTAGGAATATAACAAAAAAGTTGTGGTGAATATCCCAATCCAATTATCCATGTTATCACTGACATTTCTCATGGTTTCTAACAGATAGAGAGAATTCTAATGGCCAATTAGATATCAGAGACCATATCCAGAAAAATACATCCTTCAATCAAATGCAAGTATTAAAAGACAAAAAGCTAAAATTCCACTATCTTATTATACACTGATTATTTTTCCATGTCTCCCCAGCAGCAAAGTCAAGAAACATTTGATTTCGATAATGCATCCCTAAACTTACATTTTCTTCTAGGGCTATAACATTATAATTCTACTACTTTCAGAAATTATTCAACTTTTTGAAGCATTCATACAGCAGTATTCTCCTTACTAAAGCCACCCTATAAGAATGACCCATACTAAGGCTTAGAGAAACAAAATATTCTGGGAGTTCTCTATCAAAGAAAAAGTGTATGGACAAGCTATCCTTAATACCAGACTCCTATTTATATAGGAGCAACATTTCCATTTCAGTCATACTAATCAATGATAACCATATATCATTAGTTGGCCAATAGCATTAGCAATCATAAAGAATGAAGAGATGATTGCATTAACCATGTAACAATCCAGCTTAGCCACAAGGGCATGGTATACTGTACAGCAGTGCTACTCAACATTGTTCACAAACTGGCTGTCAATGTGCAAACTGTTATCAGTCCTCAACAAGGTAAGAAGTTTTGAATAGAATGTTAACAACTATGTCCCTAAGTACACTTTACTTTAGCTGACATTTTCCTTGAGATAGGACTTCCTTGATGAAGAAACCAATATACTGATTTATATAACGGCTCAAGCTTCTTATATAAATTGATTGACATTTTGAATGGCACTGCTCTACAGTACCTAACTAGAACAGAGATTGTACTGTATGGACTGGGGTTGGGGGAGATTTTGTCTAGGTCTGTTCATTTCTATCATATACTAGAATATCAAATTGTTACAAGAATATTGAAACCAAAAATTTTTGTTTTACTTTAAAAATGAATATGGACTTCCAATTTTAATACTGTAGCACAATATAAGCATTTGCCCTTACTTTTCTCAGAAATCATTCAAAAGCAATTAATCCAAAATTAGCAAAGAAAATAAAATAAAAACACACTCTCCATTTTTAGTAAAACTATGACTCTAGGTTTAGATTTCTGAACTCCAGATCAAAATTTGTAAAAGGGGCTCCAAAAGAACAAAGATCAATTCTGGGTACTTGTGGGAGAAAGAGGAGAGATGGGTGTCAGCTGCGTATCTTAGGAAAAGCTAGCAAAGAACCACATTTCTGAAAGGTTAGAGGCTCCCAAGAAACAAAATTAAGTACAAGGAAAAAATGTAGAGCGTAATAGCAGGAACTTCCCCGGACCAGTTGAAAGCTGAAAATCAGAGGGATTGGATTCAAACAAAGAATCACACAAACTGGGTCTATCTCTGCTACCACAGACGGGAAACTACATTGCAAAAATCCCACAGCTGCTGACCCCCATTAACTAGTGAAAGATACCAGCTAAATGAATTCATGTCCAAAAATCCTGAGTCTAAAGGAAAACTCTTGTTATCATGGAATGTGCCTCCACCTTCTTCCTATTGTAAACCTCCTGGAAACAGCTAATTGAGCAAAAACTCACACATTCCCAAGATGAATTATCACAAAGGTACGAGCACAAAGCTATAAAAAGATACAAGAAAAGGAAAAGTTGTAGAAAAACAATTAACAGACCAAAAACAAAACAAAGCAAAAACCTCTCATCATAAAAATATTACCACACACCAAATGAAAACTGCAGCTAAATCTACAGCTGAAAATTTTTTTAAAAAGAAGTTAAAGAAGCAATTGTCTCTGTGAAAGATAGCACAACATTGAAATACAAGGGCTCAAGTAAAAAATGACTAGCAGACAGGAAATGATATAATTTAAACTGAATTCAGAAAATACCTGGGAAAAACAAAAACAATCATAAGAATCCAATTGAAATTGGAAGAAACACTAGAGAGAATAGACATTTCCGAAGAGAAACACAGAGGCTTTAAAAAAAAAAAAGGAAAAGTAAAACAAAAACAGGCACAGAGAAAATTAGAGAAAAATCAATAGACATGGAAAACAGATAAGATACCAACATGTAAATACTTTGACCCAAGAACACCACCATAATAATAGAACATACAAATATTTAAAGATATAATTCCAGAAAGATTAAAATTTAAAATATCCAAGTCTACATACTGAAAGGGCACACACCGTCAGAAAATTGATAAAGAACAGACATGCAAAAGTATTGTCAAAAAAAGAGAAGAAAATTAGGCTAGCTTCAGACTTCAACTCGAGCAGAATGGATCATCATTTTTAAAGTTCTCAAGGAAAGAAATGTAATTCAAGGATTTTGCACCTGATCAAACTGCTGTTCAAGTTTGAATCATTATTGAATTGAATCATTATTCAATTAAAAAAATTTTTTTTCTTACTTTTTTTTTTTTTTTTTTTTTTTGGTAGAGATACAGAGCTCACTTGATTGCCCAGGCTGGTCCCGAACTCCTGGCTCAAGTGATCATCTCACCTCAGCCTCCCAAAGTGCTGGGAATACACACGTGAGCAACAGGGCCTAGCCAAATTATTCAATTTTGAACATGTAAAAACTCAGGGAATAGTATTGCCATAGGTCCTATTACAGGACTATGTTAAAGGAATAATTTAGCTAACCAAACAAGGCTCAAAAAAACATGGCAAAATAACTGGTGATAAACTTCTAAGCTATTTAACCATGGAACTAAGAATAAAATTAAATAATGGATTTAAGGTGCCAGAACAAAATGCAAAATGTTATTCCCATTAACAATGCAAATAAAACTGACAAAAGTTGGAAAGTAGGGGGATAAAGAAAGAGAGTTATGTGACAACAGTATAAGGATACTGATTTCCTCATCTTTAAAAGCTGGAGGTTTAAATCTGTTAATCAATGTGACTAATAAAACAACAGATTATATAATTAATTATATGAAGGTAAAACAAGAAAGTTAATAAATATCCTAGTTTCATAATTGCTTACATTAAGTAATTAAAAGCCAGGTGCAGTGGCTCACTCCTGTAATCCCAGTGCTTAGAGAGGCTGAGGCGGGCGGATCACTTGAAGTCAGGATTTCGAGACCAGCCTGGCCAACACCGTGAAACCTGGTCTCCACTAAATATACAATAGTTAGCCAGACATGGTGGCAGGCACCTGTAATCTCAGCTACTCGGGAGGGTGAGGCACAAGAATCACTTGAACTCTGGAGGTGGAAGCTGCAGTGAACGAAGATCACGTCACTGCACTCCAGCTTGGGCGACAGAGCGAGACTCCATCTCAAAAAATAAAAAAAAAGGAATTAAAAGACATTGCGTTAAAACATAAAGGTATAATATAAAAAGCTGTATCCAGAACTATAAAACTAAATAAAGACAAATAAAAGTAAAACTAGAACATGAAATTAACACTTTTTAAATGTAACTTTTAGTAAACTCCATACTTTTGATCTAAGAAAACTCAAACCCCTATTTTCTTCTTTCTTTTTTTTTTTTGAGACCCAGTCTCACTCTGTTGCCCAATCTGGAGTGCAGTGGTGCAATCTCAGCTAACTGTAACCTCCACCTCCTGGATTCAAGCAATTCTCCTGCCTCAGCCTTCTGAGTAGCTGGGACTACAGGCACATGCCACAACAGCCAGCTAATTTTTTGTATTTTTAGTAGAGACGGGGTTTCAACTTGTTAGCCAGGATGGTCTTGATCTCCTGACCTTGTGATCCATCCACCTCAGCCTCCCGAAGTGCTGGGATTATAGGCGTGAGCCACTGTGCCCAGCCTCAAACCCATATTTTCAAGAACATGTCCTCAAGTAAAAATGCTTACTTGACAATCCCTGAGGAAGATAATTAATCTTTCAGTTGAAAAATCTAAAAAAAAAGTCCAAAAGCAAAGTTTAATTAACATAATATATATTAAGAGATATCAATGTGAAACTTCAAAATTCTTGGTACATCAAAAAATAGCCTTATGAATGATCACTTATCCATGAAGACACTAATGAAAAGTGAATCACATGGTGGTTTGTTCAATTTTGGAATATGTCAGCAGAGTCAGAGTTAAAGGATATGCTACATGAGCTGAAGTATGACACATTTTACAGTTAAATATTGAAATAGGCAGCCTCACCCAGCACTATTTATAAAACATTCTGTTCTTATTAAATATTACAGCTATGTTTAATATTGAAGGTTACACAGAATAAGTAGACTCAGAAGAACAAACAATGAAAAACAATCCATCAAAAGGCAAAAGTGCATGCTATGCAGGTCCCATGGAGTGTTCTATGAAATCACACTGGTTTGGATTTCAGCTGCTAATTTATCAATGTTTTCTACGTATAACAAAAACCAAAGGAAATCTATTTCGTAAACATTAGCTGGATTTTTCACTTATAATTTATTTTAGTTATCAATAAGAATATTTTTATTTCTAAGGCAGTGTTACCTACCCTTAGAATACTTATTATGTGTATATGGAGCAAAGGGAAGGGAAACAGAGCAGAAGAAAGACAAGGCAAGGGTAGAGAAAAGAAGTAAGGCAGCAAGACTTCTTATTAAAACATAAACTCTAACCTGTGTGCTAGCAAAAAGATGTTCTGGAAGGATAATATTCATGTGGAAAGATGAGATGTTCCCTGAATTTCCAATTTCTTGTGGGGTTTTCTCATTTTCATTTCTACTGCTGAGTTGAAGAGTTCCCTTTTAAAGTTCATCTTTATTAAAATGTTGGAGAGCTCGGGGGGACAGATCCAAGATGGCCGATTAGGAGCAGCTCAGGATTGCAACTCCCAACGAAAGCGCAGAGGATGAGTGGATGCCGCATTTCCAGACGGATTTTTACTGCCCACAGACCAGGAGATTCCCAGGCGGAGGAGCCGCACGGGTTGCCAGCGTGGCTGTTTTGGCCGGCGCGGCAGGTCTCCGCACAAAATACATGGGTCCTGGCACCGTTTTAGATGGCAATTGGAGCTCCTGGGAGACAGAGTCATTCATTAAACTGATAAAAAAGGGGACTGAAGCAGGGACCCAGGACAGGAGATTCCCAGGCATAAAAGTGCCACGAATCTCAGCATGGCATTTTCAGCCGGCACAGTGGATTGCTGCAAGGGAAATCACACAGATCCTGGCGCCTTTTCAACAGGTGACTGGAACACCTGAGAGACAGAGTTGCCTGTTCAACAGAAAAAAAAAAAAAGGGGGGTCTGAGGCAGGGAGCCAGGTGATCAGGCTCGGCTGGTCTCACCCCCACAAAAAAACAGCAATCTGAAACACGTGGGATTGAGAGTTTCACAGCAAGCACAGCTGAAATCAGACAGTCCAGCTCTGTGGGGAAGGGGAGGCCGCCATTACTGAGGCAGTCCACCACTAAAGAGGTAGTCCGCCATTGCCGAGGCAGCCCGCCATTACAGAGAGACTCCATCATTACAGAGGTGGGCCACCACTGCCGAGGCAGCTCTAACTATACCCAGATAAACAGAATTGCAGGGAAGTTCACATGGCAGCTGGGCGGAGCCAACAGCAGCTCAGCAAAGCCCCTGCAGGCAGACTGTGACTAGGCTGCCTCCTCGCTGGGCAGGGAAGCCCTGAAAAAAGGCAGCAGCATGACAGAAACTTATAAATAAAGCCCTAACTCCCCGGGACAGATCACCTGGGAAAAAAAAAAAAAAAAAAAGGTGTTTATGAGGTCTGCTGCAGCAGACTTAAATGTACGTGCCCAGCGGCTCTGAATAAACAACGGAGCTCACAGCTCAGCACTGGAGCTCCTGTAAAGGACAGACTGTCTCCTCAAGCAGTTCCCTGACCCCCGTATATCCAAAGAGCCACCTCATAAAGGAGAGCTCAGACTGACATCTGGTGGGTATCATTCTGGGACAAAGATAGCAGAAGAAGAAACTGGCAGCAACCCTTACTGTTCTGCAGCCACTGCAGGTGATCCCCAGGCAAGCAGGGCCTGGAGTGGACCTCAACAGTCCTACAGCAGAGGGGCCTGACGGTTAGAAGGAAAACTAAGAAACAGAAAGAATTAACTTCATCATCAACAAACTGGACGTCCACTCAGAGACTCAATCTGAAAGTCAACAACCACAAAGACCACAGGCAGATAAATCCACAAAGATGGGAAGAAACCAGTGCAAAAAGGATGCAAATACACAAAACCAGAACGACTCTCCTCCTCCAAGGGATCAAAACTCCTCACCAGCAAGGGAACAAGGCTGGATGGAGAATGAATCTAATGAATTGACAGAAACAGGAGAAGGTAGGTAATAACAAACTTCTCTGAGCTAGAAGAACATGTTCTAACCCAATGCAAAGAAACTAAGAACCTAGAAAAAAGGTTTCACGAAATGCTAACGAGAATAAACAGCTTAGAGAGGAACATAAATGAATTGATGGACCTGAAAAACACAACACAAGAACTTCATGAAACATACACAAGTTTCAATAGCCAAACAGACCAAGCAGAAGAAAGGATATCAGAGATTGAAGATCAACTCAATGAAATAAAACGAGAAGGCAAGATTAGAGAAAAGAGGGTGAAAAGGAATGAACAAACTCTCCAAGAAATATGGGACTATGTGAAAAGACCTAATCTACGTTTGATAGGTGTACCTGAATGTGACGAAGAGAATGAATCCAAGCTGAAAAATAATCTTCAGGATATTATCCAGGAAAACTTCCCCAACCTAGCAAGGCAGGCCAATATTCAAGTCCAGGAAATACAGAGAACACCATAAAGATAATCCTCAAGAAGAGCAACCCCAAGGCACATAATCGTCAGATTCACCAGGGTTGAAATGCAGGAAAAAATGCTAAGGGCAGCCAGAGAGAAAGGTCAGATTACCTACAAAGGGAAGCCCATCAGACTCACAGCAGATCTCTCAGCAGAAACCCTACAAGCCAGAAGAGAGTGGGGGCCAACAGTCAACATCCTTAAAGAAAAGAACTTTCAACCCAGAATTTCATATCCAGCTAAACTAAGCTTCATAAGCGAAGGAGAAATAAAATCCTTTATGAACAAGTAATTACTCACAGATTTCATCACCACCATGCCTGTTTTACAAGAGCTCCTAAAAGAAGCACTAAACATAGAAAGGAACAACCAGTATCAGCCACCCCAAAAACATACCAAACGGTAAAAGAGCATCGACACAATGAAGAAACTGCATCAATTAACGGGCAAAACAGCCAGCTAGCATCAAAATGGCAGGATCAAATTCACACATATCAATATTGACCCTAAATGTAAATGGGCTAAACCCCCCAATCAAAAGACATAGACCGGCAAATTGGATAAAAAGTCAAAACCCATCAGTGTGCTGTATCCAGGAAACCCATCTCATGTGCAAGGATACACAAAGGCTCAAAATAAAGGGATGGAAGAAGATTTGCCAAGCAAATGGAGAGCAAAAAAAAGCAGGAGTTGCAATTCTCATCTCTGATAAAATAGACTTTCAACCAACAAAGATCAAAAGAGACAAAGAAGGACACTACATAATGGTTAAAGGATCAATGCAACAAGAAGAGCTAACGATCCTAAATATATACGCACCCAATACAGGAGCACCCAGATACATAAAGCAAGTTCTTAAAGACCTACAAAGAGACTTAGACTCCCACACA
>CAUYLG010009696.1:0-23882 GCA_963573385.1 Cacajao melanocephalus
TTGACCCAGCAATCCCATTACTGGGTATATACTCAAAGAACTATAAATCATTATACTAGAAAGACACATGCACACATATGTTCATTGCAGCCCTGTGTACAATAGCAAAGACCTGGAACCAACCCAAATGCCCATCAATGACAGACTGGACAAAAAAAAAATGTGGCACATATACACTATGGAATACTAAGCAGCCATAAAAAACAATGAGTTCATGTCCTTTGTAGGAACTTGGGTGAATCTGGAAACCATCATTCTCAGCAAACTGACACAAGAACAGAAATCCAAACACCGCATGTTCTCACACATAGGTGGGTGTTGAACAATGAGAACACATGGACACAGGGAGAGAAGCATCACACACTGGGGGCAGTTGGGAGTGGCTAGGAGAAGGACAGCAGGGGGCGGGGGGATGGGGAAGGTGGGGAGGGATAAAATGTGGAGAAATGCTGGATATAATCAAAGGGGGAGTAGAGGCAGCAAACCACCTGGTTGTGTATGCATCTATGCAACAACCCTGAATGACCTGCACGTGTATCCCAGAATGTAAAGTAAAATTAAAACAACAACAACAATAACAAAAACAGGACAAGCACTGAACTCAGCAATCCCATTACTGGGCATATACCCAAAGGAATATATATCATTTTACCATAAAGTCACATACATGCATGTGTTCATTGCAGCCCTATTCAAAATAACAAATACATGGAATCAACCTAGGTACCATCATCAGTGGACTGAATAAAGAAAATGTAGTACATATACACCATGGAATATTACACAGCCATAAAAAAGAATGAAATCACATTGAGGCAACATGGATGGAGCAAGAGGATGTTATCTTAAGTGAATTAATGTAGGAATAGAAAACCAGATACTACATGTTCTCTCTTACGAGTGGGAGCTAAACATTGAGTACACATGGAAACAAAGAAGGCAACAATAGATACGAGAGCCTACCTGAGAAGGGTGGGAGGGGATGAAGACTGAAAAACTTATTTTGCTTATTATCTGGGTGATGAAATAATCTGTACACCAAACCCTCACAACCATAATTTACCCACATACTCCCTGAACCTAAAATAAAAGTTGGAATGGAAAAAAAATTATACAAAGAGGTACTGCTAAAAACATAATGGAGGAAACAAAATGTGATACTGAAAAATATTTGTTTAACATAAAAGTAGACAGAAAAGGAAGAATAGGAACAATACTTTTGTAACACAAATAGGAAACAATAGCAAAACCCAATCATATTATTAGCTATATTATATTTATGGACTAAACACCCAGTAATTGTCAGTATAAAAAATCCATCTATTTTAGTCTTTTTAAGAAATCTACTTTTAAATGAAAATAAAGATAGGTTGAAAGTTAAACAAAATCAGAAAAGACATACCATACAGAGTAAGCATATGAAAACTGCTATAGCAATATTAATAAAAAATAAAGTGGACTTTATGACAAGTGATATCTGAGATTAAGTGAAAATCTTCAGTTATTAAAATATCAATTTATAAGATCTAAAAAATCTAAAGATTCAAATATTCTAAATATGTATGTACCTCATAACAGTGCTTCAAAGAACATGAGGACATACTGGAAAAAGGAAAGAAAAATAGGAACCCATATTCACAGATTGAAAAAATCCACATTTATTGTTTTACCAAGAGAGACCATGCATTGAGCTGCAAGTTAAATTTCAATAAACTTCTAAAGTTTGACATCTCAGAGAGTATGTTCTCAGATCATAAACATCCAGTGTAGAAATAAAAATTATAACATTTAATAAAGCCCAAATATTTGGAGATTAAACAACAAAATCACAAGAGGAATTAGACATTATGTTAAATAAATGATAATTACATAAAGCATTTCTGAATTCATGAGAAGCAGCTAAAGAACTGCTAGGAGGAAATTTATATTTAAAAGCTTATATGATAAAAGAAGAAAGGTTTAAAATCATAGTTTAACTTTCCAAATTGATAGGTAGCAAAAGAAAATAAAATTTAAACCCAAAACAGGTCAAATGAATGATATAATAAATAGAATCAATAAAAATACAAAAAATAAAAACAGATTTTTTAAAAAGATTCAGAAAATTGATAAACCCCTAACATAAATGATTAATAAAAGGAGAAAAGCAAAACATAATCACTTTAAAAATTAAAGAAGAGATATCAGTATAGATGCTACAGACTTCAAGAAGATAATAAGGGAATTTTTAAAACTGTCTGTAATTTGACACTTTAGATGAATTGACCAAATTACTTGAAAAATATATCAAAACTTGACCCTCCCCAAAGATATTAATACAAAACCTATCTAGCCCCATGCCTAATAAAAAATAGCCAATGCATTTAAAAAAGTTCTTCCCAGAAAGAAAACTAGAGGCTTACATAGTTTCACTGGGGAATTTGTTAAGCAATTAAGAGAATTAATTTTAATCTTAAGTTATTTTAGAAAACAGAGGAAGAGGAAGTTCATTTCCCAGATCATTTGTTGATGCCAGTATACCCCAATACAAAAACCTGACAAAGATATTATAAGAAAATAAAAGTATAGACCTATCCAATATCTTTTATGAGAGGATGTAGAAATTCTTAACCAAATATTAGTCAGTGGATTCATCCAATATATAAAAATGGTAATATATCATAACCAAGTGGATATTAATTCAAAAATGCAAAGTTGGCTTTATATTTTAAAAATCAATTTGTGTAAATTGAGCACATTAACAGAAAAAAGGAGAAAATCCTTACGTTCATTTTAGTAGGTTTCGAAAAGTATATGACAAAATTCAAAACAGTTTTGTTGTAAAACTCTCTGGAACCTAGGAATAGTAGGGGACCTACTGAATCTGATAAAGCATGTACATAAAAAATCTGCAGTTCACGTCATACTCAATAGTGAAATATTAGGTTTCCCTTTAAAATTGAGAATAAAGTGAAGATGTCAGCTTTCACTATTTTTAGTTAATCTTGGCATAAAGATTAAAAAGGAAGAAGTAAGCCTGAAGGTAACACGATTGTTTATGCGTATGTTTCTCAAGCATGTAGTTTAAAACTACTAGAATTAATAAGGATGGCTATAGGATATAAAGTCAATATTCAAAAATCTTTAATAATTATATTAAAGAATTGGAAAATTATTTTTAAAAAACAATTTTTTTACAATCATGCAAAGGAAAATACTAAAGATTAATTTAACAAAAGACATGTAAGATCTCTATACTAGAACAGTGACATGAATAAAGAAGATAGAAATAAATGGAGAGATATCCTGTGTTAATTGGTTAAATGACTCAATATTATCATGATGTTATTTTTCTCAATATTTGTTTTCTTTTAACATTTAATTTTATTTTTTAATTGATAAAATTGTATGACATAATATTTTGAAATATATGATATATATAATTGAAATTATATCAAGCTAATTAACATACTACCTAACATAATTATCAATTTTGTGCTGAGAACACATAAAATCTATCCTCAGCATTTTTCAAGAATATATTGTTATTAACTGTAATTGCAATGGTGTATTAACACCATTCTGTACAATAAATATCTTCAATGTATTCCTACAATCTAACAAAAATTTTGTATTCTTTGACCCACATCTCCTCCAGCTCCATTCTCCATATTTGTACATAGATTCCATGCAATAATCTTAACATTTTCTGTAATTGACAAGTTGATTCTACAATTATATGCGAACACACACACACAAAACCCTACTATAGACAAAACAACCTTGAAAAGAAAGTATAAAGTTGGTACATTATATTACCTAGATTCTAGACTTATTAAAGCAATGAGGATAGTATGATAATAGCACATAGAAAAATAGATGCTTGAAACATCACTAAGTTTCTAAAAATTGATCCATGTAATATGATCAATTGATTTTTCAACAAATGGTGCTAGAACTTAACCATATAAATCTGGTTACTTATTTCATATCACATACCAACATTTACTTGATATGGGAAATAGCTCTATAAGTTAAAAATTTGGATTTTAGAATAAAAAAATAATATTTAGACTTTGACCATGTACTTCACAAGAAAAGATATAGGAACAGTCAATAAGCCTTTACAATTAAAATTAAATCCATAATCAGATGCCATTTCATACACACTAGATGACTAAAATCCAAAAAGATAGTCAACATCAAATATTAGAGATGATATAGAACAACTGGAACTCATGTAACTTTTTGGTGAACACATTATACATGATTACTAATTTGGCAAAACGTTGATGGTTTCTTATAAAGTTAAGCATCTACCTATTCTATGTAAAAAGCATTCTACTCCTAAGTATTTACATAAGGTAAATAAAGACATGACTATAAAGTAACTAGTATGAAATTATTTGTAGAAGCTAAGCTAAAACTGGAAATAATCCTAATATCTATCAACAGGAGAATGGATTTAAATTTTTGATATGTTCATGCAGAGAAATATTACTCAGCAATTTCTTTTAAAAAAAGAACTACTGATGCACAAACAACATGGATAAATCTTAAAACATTATGTTGAGTGAAAGAAGAGAGACACAGGCTAGTATATACTGTTTGATTTCATTTTTATGAAATTCACTAATAGGCACAACTAATTTGTGTTCTAAAAATCAGAACAGAGTTTGCCTAAGGGTGGAGATTGACTGTAAGGAGCCATGAAAAAACTTTCTGGTGTGATGCAAATGTTTTATCTCACATCCTCAAAGATTTAGGTCAGTTTCAACATCGAAATGTTCCTACTCGCCTTTAATTTGAAGTTCAACTTTTTAGAGAAACTTTCAAAATTATTATATTTTTGTATAAAACATTTTTGTCTGAAAAAGCAAAAAATAACCCTTTATAAAGAAAAAGCATACTTACCCCTTTGGGTCTGAAGAAGCCATTAGTGCATGTCTCACAGTTCACACCGGCAGTGTTTTGGGTACAATTAATGCAGACACCCCCTCCAATATACTTTCCATGTATATTCAAACTCAGATTTCTTCTGGCAACATTTTCATCATAATAGCATTCTTTAGCTTTTCCATGACAATTACATGCTGGATTAGGGAAAAACAAATTAATAAACATTAATTTCAGGTTTCAGATACATTTAAAAATCATTGCTGTTACACATAACAGATTTTTATACTATACGGGAAAGTACATTTAGCACACACATGCACAAAGATATCTAGACAGTATCTGAATTTATTGTATGTCTTAATAAATTCACACATTAATTTGAAATAATTAAAACATATAAATTAAGCTCAAGCATATACAATTGCCGTTATTTGATTTTGACTAATGAAAGTGCAATTTTATATGGCTCAACTAACAATTTCCTATTATGACAAATAATACATTATTGAATGACAGCACTGAATGATTAACAGCTAGGTAATCTGTAATGAATTATTACTATATGGAAATGTCTGTGTTAGATCCTATGGATAAGGAAGAACATGTATAATATATTTTCTTTCTATTAATACTAATAACAACTAAAATGTCTTTAGGTTTTTTTCAATGCCAGACACTATCCTAAGTGCTTCATATTTATTACTACTAATTTTAATCCTCAAAAATGCTTTTAGGAATAAGGTATTATTCTTATTAACCTATTTTTGTACACTCTTTCCACATGTGTGTGTGTGAACCTGAGGCCAGAGAAGTGAAATAATGTGCAGAAGATAATCTAATCAGTATTGGAAACCAACTTCTGAAGCCAGACTCCAGAGTCCGCTAAAGACTGCCGGAATCCCTTCACATTCTA
The DNA here is from genome assembly GCA_963573385.1 of Cacajao melanocephalus. Lineage (NCBI taxonomy): Eukaryota > Metazoa > Chordata > Mammalia > Primates > Pitheciidae > Cacajao > Cacajao melanocephalus. Next base: position 5,792 of record CAUYLG010009696.1, read on the forward strand.
CATGGTAAACAAGATACGATACATGACAAGTGCCAGGCAATTAAGACAAACTGAGAGCTGGTTTACTTAGTGGCTAAGATCTTGCTATTTTGCACCCCACTGTCTTGGATTTGCATGTGTTCTCCACTACTTAGTAGTCATGTGATGTTGGAAACTTCTTAACTTCACGAATGCTTAGTTTCCATATAAAACATGGAGTGGTCAATAGCAATTACTAGATTGGGATATTTAAAAGCACAAGTGAGACAATGCATGTAAAATCATTACATAATGTCTTATAAATAAGTTCACACTTGATTTTTCTTCTCTTAATCCTCCTTGTCTTTTTCATGATACATTAGATGAATTCAAAGAAGTGAAAAATTACTTTCTCCAGAAAGGATTGGGTAAGACTTTTTAAAAGATGAAGAATTTATATTAGGATGGAACTAGGGAAACATACTGATGCAGTCTCCTTCCTACATGAGATGTTGAATTTCTTAGGAGTACTAACAGTCATTTCCACGTGTGTGTGTGTGTGTGTATGTGTAGGTGTGTGTGTAGGTGCCCTTGTATGCATCCAGCTCAATCGTTTTATTTATTCTACAAAAGGGAAGGGACATTTGTATATTGTTCAGAGCTGTTTCATTTTACTAACAGTAAATCATGGAGCTCTTTCCATATTAGCATGTGTATCCCTTAACGGTACAGAGGGTACTGCTTGAATGAAGGTATTTACCAAGTCTCTGTTAATGAACAATTACACAGTTTCCATGTTTCTCCTTTACAAATAACACTGCACACATACTGGGAGAACAAAGATGCGGGGTGGAGGGAGGAGCTCTAATATTAGAAAAATTTCCTATTTGCCTGTTGAGTGATTTTGAGGCAAAAAATCAAGTCCTAGCATCATTTTAGTACTTGTCTCTTATACTTGCTTTGAGGATGCTTAGCAGAATGTCTGAAACATACTAAATACCGAGCTCAATAAATGTTAGTAGCAGTAGTGGTAGCACTTGTGTTAATAATGACAAAGATCATGATAATATTCCCTTTACATCTATATGAATACCTCTATCAGCTAAATTCCTGGAAGCATAATTTCTAGTCAAAGGGTGTGTAAAATTTAAATTTTAATCACTTAAAAAAATTCCCCTCCAGGAATACTATGACAAATAACTTTTCTTCTAGTAGAAATGATAAAACAGTTTCTCCATAGCCACCAACCTTGTGTGTTATCAACCCATGAATACAATTCCTGGACATAATTGGCATTCAAATATTTATTGAGTGGATGAATGAACACTTTGATAAGTTAAAAACAATATTGTCATTGTTGTAATTGGTACTTCCTTAACTATGAGTGTGACTATCTTTTTACAAGGTTATTTGTCATTTCTGAGAAATATCTGTTTTGATCTTTACTCATTTTTAACAGGTTAAGTAACTTTTTTCTTATTGATATATAAGATCTCTTAATATAGAAAGGTTATTATACCCTTGTCATGTTTGTTGTAAATACCTTTCCCAACCTGCTGACATTTGATTTATAATATAGCATTTTTGCTATGTTAATGGAGAGTTTCAAACTTTGGGGAACACATAGTAATAAATGTAAATCACTAGGCATTATAAGCAGTTTTATATCTTTAGGACAACATGCAAGACTTCCTTTTTTTTCCTTCAGAAAAACAGTGATATGGTTTGGCTCTATGTCACCACCCAAATCTCATATCAATTGCAGTCTCCACCTATTGAGGGAGGGAGGAGATTGGATCAAGGGGGCAGTTCCCCCATGCTGTTCTCCTGATAGTGAGTGAGTTCTTACAAGATCTGATGGTTTTATAAAGGGCTCTTCCCCCTTCACTTTCTTCTCTCTCTCTTGCACCATGTAAGACATGCCTGCTTCCGCTTCCCCCTTGATTGTAAGTTTCGTGAGGCCTCCCTAGCCATGCAGAATGATGAGTCAACTAAACCTCTTTCCTTTATAAATTACCCAGTCTCTGTGGGTAACACCCCCCCATGGGCACCAAGGAAGGAGAACTGTCCAGACCCCAGGCACAATTAGTGCCTGAAGAATATCTTAGTTTATAGTGTTATTGCTCAGCTGTTTCCTTTATATAATCCTGCATATATAATCATATATTAGTTTCTAGAATTAGTGTTTGAAGTATAACTTACTGCTTACATATATCTAGTTTATATAATCATACTTAATACTTATATCTACTTAGTTCTATATAATCTTTCTATATAATCACATAGGTATTGTAGTCAGAGCTGTACTGACACATTTAGTGCTGATTTATATAATCCTTCTATATTAACCATATAGTAGTTTGTAGTAGGAGGAATGCCTAGAGCAGTCACAGAACAGAAGCAGTACCTGGGAAAACAGCCAGACCAGGACGAGAATCAAAGATCCAAGCAGTGGTGTCCCTGCCTGAAAGGGCATACACTATATGGCGGGCTTGGAGCAAGTGCCTCTCCTCCTGATAAAGGAGCTGTAGTACCTTGCATCCAGCTCCTGTGGAAAGTAGGCCTCAGGCCTGAGATACTGGAAGTAACCAAGGGAGAAGAACCCCTCTGGTGTGACCAGTCACGGAGGCTGTACACCCTGTCAGTCTTTTCTCGCTTCTGTGCTAGCTCAAATCATCCTCCCATAAATATCTTAAGAAAAGAGCACAAGTCTGTCAGCTCCCACTGCATTAAGCTTACAGTATCCTTCTATTAGAAATCCTTTGAAGTCTCCAGCCCCCAGATAAAAAGTGTTGCACATGACACCTGTTGCACGCAGCCCACCTCCTTGCCTCAGTGACCTAATGGGGGTGGTCCCCTTTTCTGCACACACCCTCTACTATTGTGCATGGCATGGCCCCCTGCTGCACACAGCCCACCTCTCTGCCCAGGTGACATAATGGGGTGGCCCCCTCGCTTGTGACTCACATGATTATATATGTCCTATTACTAAGCCTGTAGATGATGACTTTATGCACGACATTGCCCCCTGCCTGTACCTAATAAATACAGATGCTCTGGGGCATTTGGGGGCTGTCGCTGATCTCCGCTCACAGGCGATGTGGCCCCCCGAGTCCAGATGCTCTTCATCAGTTCTTCAGTGTCCTGTCTCTTTACTTCTCAGATCCTGCACCTCAACACAGCATAAGGGACACCCCAGGACCCTGTGGGGCCCAACAGCCCTACAAGTCTCAGGTAGTATCTTTATAGCAGTGTGAAAACACAATAATACAGAGAGGGCCTCACTATGTGTCTCAGGCTGGCCTCAAACTCTTAGGCTCAAAAGATCCTCCCACTATAGCTCCTTTTCAGTAGCTGGGATAATAGGAGCTTGCCATTGGACCTGGCTATGAATTTTTAAAAACTTTATTGTAAAAGTTTTAAGAAACAGTCAAAACTTCTGCTGCCAGTATAGGCAGAAGAAAAGATAAAGCAATATAGACTTATTCTTATACTACTTAGAATTGATGTTGTCAAGAGTGTTTAAAACTATGAGCTACTGTAGGTAAAACACTAATGCCAAAGCAATAGTCCTTCACACACTCAGTGCAGCCAGGACCCTATACCTATAGCCTCACTTGCTGTCTGTGGGCCGCAGCCTACTCAGCTCTGTCTGTAGCCTTCAAGAATACAGCTAGCAACTGATCATGAAGCCATGTTTTGCTCTGTCATCAGCTACTTACTATTTCACAGAATGTCCAAGATATATCATATTAAACTGTTCTTTAGTATAGGCTTAGCAATTGAATGCATATTCTATGCTCTTTAGAGATATATCTTGCCTTATGTAAGCTAGATTGATGAAAATCCAAATTAAACTCAAATGAATTAGAATGTGATTATTCATTTTATGGAGAGATTTGTCATGTCACAGAAGGATTTTTCTAAATATTAAGGTGATTGGAATATAATTCAACTTGGAAAAGAGTATTTTACATAAGCTTTTAGGAATGTATTCATTGCTGAAAGTGTGATTTTTATCTAATGTTTTATGGCTAAGACTCCCATCTTGAATTTCTGGGTTTTTAAAATGTTTATTTTTCAGTTTGGAAATATGACCTCCCCTCTTCCCTATAGGGAAAGAAAAAGATTTCACAAGCCCACTATTTAAAAAATGTATATAGTAGCAGTTTAAAATGTCTTGCTTTACTTAGTCTACCTCTATTGCTAACTAGTTGCTCTATTCTTTTTGTTTTGTATTTAAACATAGAAACACAAGTAAAGAGAGTTCAAGGATTTTGCAGAGCCACTTAACATTAGGTAATTATCATTGTGGAAAGCAGGTCAGTGGCAAAGAAAGACTCCTACCTTCAAGTGCTGCTCCCACATGTAATTGCTGGTATTCCACAAACAGAAAAGCAATTTAATTAAAATTTAAAGGAGCTTGAGAGCAAACATCCCTGGATGGCATTACATTTAAAGTTACTGTTAAGAACAAACGTCTATTCTCTATGGAGAAGCTGTGGAGAACTGAAGGATTAGCCAGAACATGGCTGGAAGTAGTTGAAGGAAACAAAGGCTAGGCCTCCAGTGGTCCCCTACCATGCATGGTGAGTGATGATCTAATGGTGTCTCAGGCCTCCAGATATGCCTCAGTAATAATGGGAGATTTCTAATCCATAGTATCTTTATAAGCAGGTAGATACAAATCAAAAAGCAAATGAAATGAGTGCAGAAAGTGAGGAGACTTAATAGCATATATACAGAATCTCAAACTAAAAAGAAAATACAGTCATCCCTCAATATCCAGGGGGATGGCTCCAGGACCTCCCTCAAACACCAAGATTCAAGGATACTCAAGTTCCTCTTAAAAAGTGGCATAGTATTTGCATGCAACCTATGCACATCCTCCTGTATACTTTAAATTACCTCTAGATTACTTATAATACCTAACAAAATATAAATTCTATATAAATAGTTGTTATATTGTTTAAAAAATAATAGCAAGCAGCAGTCTGTACAAGTTCAGTACAGATACAACTTTTTTAAAAACACATTTTTGATTTGCAGTTGGTTAAACCCATGGATGGAGAAACCATTGATATGGAAGGCAGACTTTATATCTTATAGTTGGGGAATGCTTTATGATTAAGGTGTGTTATGATTCAATAGTTTTAAAGACTTGTCATGTCTGACACGTTATACATGGTAAATGTGAGCTGAGTTAACTTGTTATTCAAAGAATATATGATGTTGTTATTAATTTAAAATGTCTATCAAGCTGTTTTTGAAGGCCATATATACTTAATGAGCTGAAAAAAATGTGGTTAGGGCTGATTCACTACAATATTAATATTTGAATTCAGTTGAATTGGACTTCATACTAGTTTAGGTTTACAGTTCAGCAGAAGACTAATTTTAGGTCTATTCTTGGGTTAAGAAAATCTCCAGGAACACAGGTTTCTCCATGATACCTATCACCTAATAAGACCAGTTATCACTATTAGGCTATAAAGTCGTCTGCTGCATTTCTTAGATATTTCCTGTTAGAAAAAGCTAGCCATATGGACTGTCTTCAAAGTGATAATATAAACGAGTATTTGTTGACACATTTGCATAACCAGCCATTTTACTCTTTTTCATTACTGGCTTTTTTTTTTTCTTGGAAAGGAAGAATGACTTACTTTGTTGGCTTCTAAAGAACATACCTTCACATTCAGTTTTAGTCAGAAAAGTTCCAGCTCTCCAGGGTTTCTGATGGAATCCTGGACAGCACTGATCACAGCTATCACCGCATGTGTTATGCTCACACTCACAGCGAGATTTCTAGTCAAACAGAGGGAGAAAGCACAAATTTTAACCTTATTTAGAACCATAAAAGAAGCCTCTTTCTAGAGGTACTATGAAGGAAAGAGAAAACATCTGGACCGTGTACTGAAATGTAAAACTAGTCAGCCTGGAAAGAACGTGGTGCCAGGCTTGAAGTGGGTGTATGTTATCAACATCAGCTTAAGGAAGTCCAGGCTGGTTCTGGAATCACTAGGTTTAGGCTCAGAAGAAAGCAGGAAGACGCAGCTGGGAATGGCCTTAAAGACTGAATTCTCCTTCTCTGAGGCCTGGGATCTATGTGTTTTTGGGGTTGATGTGCTTATTTTAAGGCTCCCCTCAAAATGTTGTTAACATTTTTGGATGTGGAAAAGAAGAGGGTGTGGATTCCTAGGCCTCTTGGGGTGCAGTTAAAACAGAAATCTAATGTCCCTAGAACTAAATTTCCTGTCTGTGTGTCCTCTGAATACTGTCTCACTTTACCTCATGGAATTAGCCTTCTAAGGCTGTCTTGCAGACTTTTGTTTTTTACTTTTTTTTTTTTTTTTGAGACGGAGTCTCACTCTGTAGCCCAAGCTGCAGTGGTGCGATCTCAGCTCACTGCAACCTCTGCCTCCCGAGTTCAAGAAGTTCTCTGTCTCAGCCTCCCAGGTAGCTGGGATCACAGGGGCCCGCCATCAACACCCGGCTAATTTTTATATTTTTGGTAGAGACAGAGTTTCACCATCGGGGCCACGCTGGTCTTCAACTCCTGACCTTGTGAAACACCCACCTCAGCCTCCCAAAGTGCTGGTATACTTTTAAAGCCTGGGAAACACCGCTCACTAGTACACCTGATAGAAAGTACCCATACCGGGTAGAAAGCAATACTACAGCTTTGCCTATATAAATATGTTAGTGTACTTTAATCTTCCTAAGAGATAACATTATAATCCAATAATCAGAAAACTAGCTTTGAGTATAACGTCATTTGCATTACAATACTTGAAAAAAAATCTGTGGCTCTATCTACATTCACTGATCTTACTATTCAATGTATTTTTCCATGTACTGTACAGGAGATGAGTGTGGATTTCACCAGTTTGTCCATGACAGGAAAAACAGATGCTCATTCGTCTTCTACTTTAGGTTATGTTCACTTAATTCACTGTCGTTAATGAAAAAACTCTATCCAAAAGCATTCTGGCGTTTTCTGGCTTGCCACTGTCGGTGCTCTCCTGATGCTCTCATCCACTCCACCCCTTTATTGCCCCTGCCCTACTTTATCCTCCTGTTCCATTGCCACTTACATATTTACTTCCCTGCACATTTTTTATTCATTTGTATAAATTTTTTGATTAAAAACTTTAAAAGAAATGGTCATGTTGATTGATGGCAGGCATTCTCTAAAGCTAAATCATGAGGCAGGCTGTCATAGCTAGAGAGGTTTCAAAATAGACCAGTTTGGAGCCTTTTTGAAAAAAAAAAAAAAAGAACTAATCTGTTTTCTGATACTGTGATGGCTGATTTCAAAGTCTATCATCCCAACTGCCAGCTCTTATTTCACCCTGGCATGGATTTCTGTTACATTGCCTAAGTGGGGACCTGACACCCATTTACAGCGTTCTCTGTCAGTAAAGACTCTCATGAAACATTTTACAGCTCAGGGCTTCATTTTGCCTAAGCATCCTATAAATATACATACATTTGTTGCTGGATCAAGTGGACAAGCCCTGGCATGACCATAGCAGATGCACATCCCTCCAACCGAAATATCCTTGACCGAGTAGTAATACTGCAAAAAGCAATCCAGAGAGAAATCCTGTTAAGATGACTGCAAGGTAAAAGTAGCAAAAGGAGACATTCAGTAAAAACTTTATTTTCTGCTTTTGTCCTAAGTTTGAAGGACATTTGTGTTTCTTGAGGAAAAGTGAGGACTCACGAAACCGACAAAGTAACTCCTAGCATTATAATCTGAGCCCAAAGGAAGAGTGCCTTTAATTTAAGCTAGGTGGGCATTTTAGAAATATCTTTTTCCCAGTCAGCTATGGCTGAGAGTAGTTTTTATCAGGGGCTAAGGACAATTACTCTTCATAAAAGTTGTTTTACATAGTTTCGTGCAAGAAACCCTCTCTTATTGTGATTATAGGAACTGCATTCTTCACAAATCATATGCATGCTATTTTACTTGATGGATTTGAAAAGAACCAACAAAATTTAGAGAGAAATTGTGCTCAAAACAATATATTCCTTAACCATATTAAGAAGGAAATTGAAAAGTCATTAATTGTAAGCTTGTTTTGAAGAACATTTGCATTTTTATATTATTATGTTTAAAAGTCCATACAATTACCTTTTTATATGAAGTTAACATAGAGCTATGTGACTAATTATTTTAATCTACCCAGCTATTTTTTAAGGATAATTATGGATGCTGGACAAAAGAAAAAAAAAACAGAATTAACAAGAATATGAAGATGGACACATATCTGAGTTCCCTAACTAAAAAATCCCCCTTTTCCAATTTACTTCTTTGTTTCCTTTTATTTGTTTTTGTTATGTACATGTGGTGTGTTTGAAAATATTTTTGTTATACGTAGACCTTGAGCTAATGGGACTGGCTAGGGAGTTTGGATAGTAGAAAAATCTTTTTTTTCATTTAACCTCATCACTTACTAATGTAGATACAAATAGAGATATTTGCTTAGAAAGCTGATACAGTATTTGTAAATGCTTTTAAATTTGGGAAATCTATTTTAAATATAAATGTATAATGCTTTGCTTTTGAGTCATGAAGAGGAGCTGAAATTTGCTGTCTTATTTTTATGTATTTAAATTTAGATGTAGAGTTTATTAAACTTAAGTACTTTCAAAAAATATATTTATATGTTGACTTATAGTGCACTATTTTAAAAGCTCATGTAAGATAAAGTTATAAATAATAGATGTGTACCCCAACACCCACTCTGCCTTCTGCAAAAGATGATAGAAAGAACACTAAATTATTTTCATTGATTTTTTTTCTCTGATAGATATACTGTCAAGAAAGAGTAAATTTCACTCCAATATTATTTGGTCTTCCTTGGTGTATATTTTTAAATCACGCCAAAATTAGAATTAAAAATGTTTTCTTAAACATGAAAAATCCACATATTGCTATAAAATAATAATTAGTTTTGCATGAAACAATTATCATATGTTGAAATATAATAAAGGTGAAATTATTTCATGTTTAGAAAATACAGGGCACTAAAACATCTGACATATGTTGCATGAGACTAACTAAAGCCTAAAAAGTTATCTTGTGATGATGGAGAGGTTGGGTGTGGGGAAATTAAGTAACGAGGAAAGAAAACATGTGAGGAGTAATTAGGATCTGTAACTATTTACCCTAATGATTCAGCAATTTGACAACTGATGACGGGGTCTCACGTTAGTAGGATCATTTTAGAATTAAGTGCTTTGTCCTACAATATTAATTTCTCCCTATAGTCCTCTTTCTTGGCTATACCTCTAGCCGTATAGTAGATACTCTATTCACATGAGTTTGCTTTATGGATTTGTGGCTGAATTGACTTCCTTGGTAATAATGTCTTGGTTGTGTAGCACCATATGTGGGAGGTGCCGTAAACCAGTGAATGTGGTAGAAGGTAGACAGGAGGGAGCGCAGTTATCACTCATAGCAATCTGGGTTGATCATCTATCATGTAATCCCACAAATTCCTGTTTAAAACTGGAAGACAGCACTTCTGTTAGCTCTTGTGTTCAAAAAGCTTTTGAAAAGATGCTTTAAACATTTTTCCCCTAATATTTTATCTGTAAAGGAAAATACAGCAGTATGTAGAATCAGTTTCTCCTATAGCAGTGCATTTTAAAAACTATAGCTTTTGATTCATTAATCAAGCATAAAGCCAAATTATTTGATGGTTCACAAACTAGCAACATCAGCAACTTACTAAATTGCAATGTATCAGCCCTGCTCTCTACCTACTGAATCATAACTTATATTTCCACAAGATCACTGGCTAATTCCATGCACATTAAGGTTTAAGACATACTGCTCTCTGTATGTGTGTATGTGTGTATACTGGGTCAGTTGCGGCAAAAAAAAAAAAAAAAAGTTTCAAAATCCCTGCACATCCAGTTGTAACTCACCAAAGCCTATTATAATAGTAGTACAGATCACCTAAAGTGACAAAGAATAATTTTATCCTGAAAAATAAGATTATTAACTAGACATAGTGATTCTCATTTTACAAAAGAAGAAATTAAAGTTCGAGAAGGCTAAAATGTTTGATAAATGTTACACATGTAATAAGTGGCACAGCTTGGATCTGAGCAAAGGAAAGTCTGCCAAATTTTAAATAATAATAATTAATAAAAAAATGTAAAATTCTAAAATAAAAAATTGATAATAACCAGTCCTACAAATCACTGAGAGATTTCTTTTCATAGTAGTTAACAGACAAAAAAGTTAAGTGGGATATCATTTGAAGGATCTAATATGGTTCATCATAACTTACTCTTCTTGTGACAATGGGGTCAATTTCTCTTGGGTCTTTGTGAGCAAACATCATCAAGTCAGCATTCAAGGTGCGTATCCTCTGAAATCTCAGGCGAATATAGCGAGCGGAGGTAAATTCCAGCAGTTCAGGAGAAGGATCATCAGCACTTGGTCTCCCATTGATTAAAGAGATATGAATCTACAAAATATGAAAAAATATTGACAATTAAGTTTACCAAAATTTAAATATCAATTTTGTTTCTTTTTCTTGGAAAAATAAAGGTAACTTCTCATTCTTCCAATTAGGCAGATTCAGGTACATGCCTATGAACTGGCGTCTAGTGAAGTAATTTACATATGTTATAGCCTTCTTAATACATGTATATGCAATTTGTTTGTTTATATCATAGGCATTTCTCTATATACTTCAACTACCTGTATTTCTCCGTTCCAAGGCATTGCATCAACTTGACCTTCCTATTATTTCCATAAATTCTTAAATTAATCATTCTTTTTCTGAAAATTATTGTGCCCGAAATTATTCAAGAATCTGGGGCATGGTGGGAAATCAGAAAACTTGGGGAAAAAGTTACAAAATATCAGATAAAAAAGGAGCCCATTAAGAACCTAAAACAATTCTGTACTTGAAAGCATCACATTATATAGCCTTAAAATGTGGAGAACAAAAATTACAAGGAAAACTAGACAAATCTATACTTACAGTGAGATATTTCACTAGGTTGTTTTAGGTTGTTGTTATTTGTGTTTTTTTAGTAACTGATGGGCCAAGAAGACAAAAGTTCAGCAAGAATGTAACACACTCTATGAAAATCACATTCTAAAAAAATATGTTAAACCTGAATGGAATGGTGAAATTTTTAGGACAATAATTTAGCACAGTTGACACCAGAAGAAGTACAATTCAGTGAGACAATTTTCTATGTGAAAAATAATTGAGAAATTGCCAAGAAACTGCCCTCCAAAGATGTACAAAGCTGGCAGGCTCTCAAAGGGACTTCTCAAGAGCAAGTAATTCTAATGAAGAATAAAGTGTGTGATAAAATAAAAAGTACTATTAGCACAGACAAAGGAAGTATGTTCCTAATACCTAAAGAACTCTTGTAAATCTACAAAGAAAAGCACCAACAACATAACCAAATGCACAAATATATGAGGGCCCTATTCAAAGAAAAGAAAATTAAAATGGCTGTTAAACGTTTATAAGATACTGATCCTCCCTCATGATAGGAGAAATGTTAATTAAAAACACACTGATAAACTTCCCATTTTTTTCAGATTGGCAAACCCCACAAATATCAGTAATGCCCTCTGATGATAAGACTAAGAGAGTAGATACATGTCTCTTACATTTACAGGTGTAAGTGTAAAATGGTACAAATTCCTAAGAAAGTCAATTGAGCAATAACTATGAAAATTAGAAATGCACAGTAATTTTGACCTAGCAATTTCACTTCTGGGAATTATCCTATGATATAATATAATATAGATACTATATTACATGTGAACTGAATATGGCTAATGTATAGAATGTTTGCACACCCCTACCGAAATTCATATGTTGAAACCCTGATCCCAATGTGATGATATTTGGGAGTAAGGCCTTTGGTAGGTAATTAGATCCTGAGGATGGGGCCCTCATGAATGAGATTAGCGACCTAACAAAAAGAGGCCAGAGAGCTGGCTAGCTCTCTTTCCACCATGTGAGGCTACAAGAAGTCAGCAGTCTGCAAGCTAGAAGAGAGTCCTCACCAAAGAGCAACCATGCAGACACTCTGATCTCAGATTTTCAGCCTCCAGAACTACGGGAAACACATTTCTCTTGTTTACAACCCACCTAGTCTATGGAACTTTCTTATGGTCCCCATACTGACAAAGACAATATTATTCTTTCGGCATTTTTTATTATAATCTTTTTTGGTCATATCAAAGGACTGGAAATAACCTAATATCCATCAATATAGGACTGGCTAAATAAATTATACACCTGCATAATGAATTATGTGCAACCATAAAAAAGAATGAGGAATATTTCAATATACAGATAGGAAGAAGTATGTACTTTTACTTTTTTTTAATATCCTGTAAATGGATTATTACCTATGTTACAAATTGAATCAAACCAAAATTGTTAAAGAAAGTGAAATTGAATGGTAGATTTTGAACTGAAAATACACACACACACACACACACTCTCTCTCTCTCTCTCTCACACACACACACACACACACACACACAAACATGCACACAGTGCTAAAGGGACAAGGATGGAAGAAGTGGGAGTCTTGTGCTGGGTGGGAGATGCTCGGGTACAGGACAGTGTGTGCACTGGGGAGCTGTGACTCAAGGTCACCTACTGGAATTTTCATCCACTTTTGTAAGATGATACATCATGTGTGTTAATTACATTTTTTGACAGGAGAGGCAATGATATGTCTTTCCATTCCTAACATCCTGCATTTACATAATCCCAGGGAGCCTTTTACAAACTGACTGCCAATAAACTACTTGAGTCATCAGAGCAATATAGCAAACTCTGAGATGAAAAACTAATTCTGGTGTCACAAAGAATAGATTCAGAATGCCTCATGATAAAAATATGAATATGTTCCAGCTAATTGAATCTACCTTGTATACTTAGTAAGGAATAGAATTCAAGGTCTTCTAAAATACTGAATCTGAAAATACTGAATCCCCTCTAATGTAGGAATTCTAAAAGAGTAAAGCAGATCTTGTATATTCCTCAAGATCCATATTTCTGGCATCTAACAGGTGAGCCAGAAATGTGTTTAAAATTAGATATCTTTATGGCTTAAGGAGGAAATCTTTAAATGTTAAAAGAATGGATAAATAGATGCATGAAGCCACGAAAACTTTTTTCCCTTTGAGATTAACCTTGGCACCCAATAAGTGACCAGTGACGTTGAATTCATGCTTATATTTCTATCAAACTTTCCCTTGACTGCCTCCAAAAATACCACTTGAAAGAAAGGAGGAAATCACTACATGTCTAGGATTATAGTTTCTGAACGTTATTTGCGTTTATTTGGTGTGAATGCTGTGATGAATCATGTTTGTGCCGTATAAAGAATCAGTAAGTTTCTCACTTAAACATACAAAGAATTTTTTTTTGGGGGGGGAAAATGTGTACACATTCTCATTTAGGTTAATAAACTGTATGATAGCTACATGAAGGATTCAGCAAAAGAACACTTCTCACAGCTTTGGTATTTTCATCAAGCTACTCTGCCAAGAGATCTTGTGAATATAGTTAGTCCCAAGCTGTTTCTGGAATAGAAAACAAGCCAGCTGTTTGGCGATGTTGTGTGCAGCTTCCTTCCACCGTTTGGTGTGTATTTTTTTTCAATCTCTTTCAAAATAAATCATAATATTGGATAGGATATTTCCACTAGTACAATGCAGTGTAATTCCAAGTCCGCTGGATAGTTTAGCATACTTCCTGATTTCCTATGGGGTGACAACTGGTGGGTGGTATCTATCTTCAAGGAAGATGAAATGTATCTATCCCCAAGACCACCACTGTCTTGCTGAGAGGACCTGAGAAATCTGTGGCAGCCTAGTGTCTTCCAAAGTGGTTTCTATTACAGACGTGTTGGTGGGTGTATGTTCATGCTGTCACAGGAATGCATCCAACTGAAAATATCAGCCTATGGGTATCATTAACTGGTTTTTTAGATCTTAAAATTATACTTTTCTTTGAAATTAGTTTTGCAAGGCAAATAAAGGGGGTGGGAACCTCATCAGAAACATCTCTTTTTATAACCAATGACTAAATCAATATTATACTCTGTTCACCCAAATAATTCTGTTTTTACTAGTGTAAGCATACTACATAAATTGTTTCCTTTAAGGATTAGTAAGACTTCTGTGCCTCTGGCATTTTTATTTTAGAATACATTTTTAAAATGATTTATGCAGCAAATAATCAGATTTCTAGTATAGATGATTGTCCATTATTATGCTTGTCTATTTATGTTGCTATGTTTGTTTTAGAAAGCTGGAGGAGCTAGAATTCTAATACCTTCCCCAACACAAGTTTCTTGAGTGAATGGATGGATGCGAGAATGAAGACTACTGAAAGATCATCAATAAGTATCAGAAACTTTGAAATAAGTAGCAGAAGTGGATAAAGTTGACAACTTGATGTGTGGTATGCTCTCTCTTAAAATATTTTTGTATTATCAATCTCTACAAGAGTGCCAATGAAACAAGTTAAACAAATTGAAAGTAAGTTGACCCCAGGAGACAGAACAGTAAATCCACATGTGTAGTTTAAGATTAAGGATGTATGGATATGGCCAAAGAATTTTTATGTAAATGAGTGGCTGAGACATCTGGGAACCTCTTAAATCCAGTCATGCTTAATATGGTATTATTTGGGGAGAAATAATAAGATTATAAAGAGAACTTTGAAAAATAAGCCTAATCTCTTTTATTTTGACTATGTGAAAAAAAGGAGTACCATCACCCCTCATCAGCTACAGTTTCAGGGAATTTGTGAAGATTGGTTCCAGGATCTCCTGTGGATATCAAAATCTGAGGATGCTCAAGTTACATAAAGTGGCATAGTATGTGCGTATAACCTACACACATCCTTCAAAATTATTTAAATCACTTCTACATTACTTCAAATACCTGATACAATGTAAAGGCTATGAAAATAATTATTACACTGTATTATTTAGGAAACAAAGACAAGAAAAAAGTCTGTACATGTTCAGTACAGACGCAGGTTTTTTTCTTAATACTTTTCATCTGCAGTCAGTTGAAGCCATGGATGTGGAATCCACAGATTTGGAGGTCTGACTGTACACATTTGAAGAAGCTAGGTGAACCGTAGAAAGCTCAAGGAAAGGGAACAATGCAAGAACTAGTCATTGGGTTTCTAGCACAGAGTAAAGGCTCTGAGTCTGGCTCCGGATGGTAAACAGGTACATTTTGGTTCATTCCTCCACAATACTCCTATTATTCCATTGGTCTTCCTCCATTCCACTGAAACTGCTCTTGGGAAAGTCACCAATGCCCTTCACATTATTAACTGACATGTCCAATTCTCAGTCGTCACCATATTTAACCTATTAGCAGCATTTGAGACAACTGATTACTCCACTGACTTCCAGGACACACTGTTCTTGTTTTCCTTCTACCGCTTAAGCTACCCCTTCTCAATTCCCTTCACTGCTACCTTTAATCCTCCCTAACTTTCTCATAATAGAGTACCACAGTGCTCAATCCTTGGCCTTCTCCTCTGTTTTGTCCCCACTTACTCATTTAGTAATCCCATTGAAGCTGTTTGTACTAAGTCTATTACCATCTTTAGGAATTGTCACTAGTTTTATTATATGTATCAAAATAGTTATTGAAAAATAATCTTACCATACCTTATCAGAAAGCTTTCACTGTAATTTAAAAAATCTTATTCAAGTCAATGGAATATTGATAATTTTTGAATGTTATAAAATATGAAAACACCATGAATATGTGAAACAGTCATGCATGGGTAATTCAAATACACTGGATAAATGACAAGAGTTTCTTAAGATATAATTTATTATACAGGTTAGTAAAATCGTTAGACCTTTCAGACTAGAGATTTCCTTATCAAGAATCTTCCTGACCTTAATGAGCAAATACAAGATTATGAACTCAATCTCTTTCCAGGCATTATTTCCAGTTATATCAGGCACAATGTTTGAAGTATTCTGTTCATTTTCCTTTACTTCATATTTCGTTATTTTCTCCAACCAAGAGTTATTTTTATTAATTCAAACACTGCTCACTTGCATATTCAGAAAATCAGGTACTCTGAAGTCTTAAAACCTATGCTTGCCTCTAAGAGCTTTATCTCTGGCCCTCCTCTTTATATTTCAATATTTCCCATTCATATAGTCGGTCATCACTCATTCACTCAAATATATTTGCTGGATATCTACTAGATGGTCACTGAATCATTTTTACATTTTTTTCTGTGTCATAATCTATCTTATCTTTAGGCCCCTTCCTCAAACACATTTTCGGTGTTCTCACTGCTTGCCATTTACACAGATGTATTTTATATATCTTTAAAATCTTAACTGTGTTGCCAATTCCATCCTCCCACAAACACGACCATGGACTGTCTTGGAGCTCCTTCTATACTTTATCCAAACTCCCTTCACTCCCTCCTATTTTCATTGCCAATTTACTTGCTTGTGTCTACTACTAGATTTAAATTTCAATGAGGGTATATATTTTTCTTACTTATTGTGTAGTCTCAGTGTTTAATATAATGATTTAAGTACATGCTTCATTATCAATAATTAATTGTTGAACAAATATATCAATAGCAGTTCCCAAATACTATAGATTGGAATAGAGCTTCCAGAGAATTAACTTTTTCTTCAAACATT
The DNA here is from genome assembly GCA_963573385.1 of Cacajao melanocephalus. Lineage (NCBI taxonomy): Eukaryota > Metazoa > Chordata > Mammalia > Primates > Pitheciidae > Cacajao > Cacajao melanocephalus. Next base: position 22,466 of record CAUYLG010009696.1, read on the forward strand.
TATAATTTGTGCATTGCATATATATCATTTAAAATTTGATTTTAATTTAATTTTAATTTTAATTTTATTTTACCTATATTTTAAATTCTATTTAATTTAATTTTTATTTTTATTTTTATTTTATTTTATCTATGTTTTAAATTCTATTTATTGACTGTCCATCATAAATTCTAGTATAAATTTATTTATTATAATCTAATAAATTATTTTAGAGCTAGAATCGTTCAAGTATTTATAAAAATATTATATGAGTATCTTCATACATTTAGGTAAATCAATGAAGGATTATTAAATATACTAGCAGAGCCATTTATATTTTTTGTATATTAGCAGAGCCACTTATATTTTTATCATACACAGAACAATAATTTTATAAATGGATTTGTCCCTTCAGGTACCTTAATATTCCTACTACTCAGAACTGGAAAGATTTTCTTTTCATGCAGCATGTAGCACACTGAATTAGCCTGGAAGATCTTTAATAAATATCCCACTGTCATTAGAAATTTACAAGACCAAATAGAACAACTACTCTTACATGTTTGATGACTACCAAGTGGCTTAAAAAGCAATGCTCTAATAACAAAATGTCAAGAACTGTGTACAACCTTCTTTAACTTACCTCTTCCAAGAATACAGGGAAATGTCAACTTGAACTGTTTAAGAAATATGACGAGAACTACAAACCACTGCTCAACGACATAAGAGAGGACACAAACAGATGGAGAAACATTCCATGCTCATGGTTAGGAAGAATCAATATTGTGAAAATAGCCATACTGCCCAAAGTAATTTACAGATTCAACGCTATCCCCATGAAGCTACCAATGACCTTCTTCACAGAACTGGAAAAAAACACCATAAACTCCATATGGAACCAAAAGAGAACCTGCCTAGCCAAGTCAATTCTAAGCAAAAAGAACAAAGCTGGAGGCATCATACTATCTGACTTCGAATTATACTACAAGGCTACAGTAATCAAAACAGCATGGTACTGGTACCCAAACAGAGAAATAGACCAATGGAACAGAACAGAGGCCTTGGAGGCAATGCTGCACATCTACAACCATCTGATCTTTGACAAACCTGACCAAAACAAGCAATGGGGAAAGGAGTCCCTGTTTAATAAATGGTGTTGGGAAAACTGGCTAGCCATGTGCAGAAAGCAGAAACTGGACCTCTTCCTGACACCTTACACTAAAACTAACTCCAGATGGATTAAAGACTTAAACATAAGATCTAACGCCGTAAAAACCCTAGAAGAAAATCCAGGCAAAACCATTCAGGACATAGGCATAGGCAAGGACTTCATGACTAAAACACCAAAAGCATTGGCAACAAAAGCCAAAATAGACAAATGGGACCTAATCAAACTCCAGAGCTTCTGCACAGCAAAAGAAACAGTCATTAGAGTGAA
>CAUYLG010009698.1:0-140775 GCA_963573385.1 Cacajao melanocephalus
ATAGATAGATAGATAGATAGATAGATAGATGTGTGTGTGCGTGTGTGTATATGTGGGTGTGGGTGTGTGTATATGACATCTATTTTCCAGCACTGTCCACTAAGAGGGCCTAAGAGCAGTGACACCCTAGTAGCAGTGGGTTTACCTAAAACCTCTTGGTTTTTAAGTGTCCTTCTCCAGTAAAAGGAATCAGGGCCTTGGAGAAATGGCAGATTCCAGGGCTGGGGCAGGGAAAGGATAAGATCAGCCTATAACATCTTGTTATGCAAGAAAGTAAAGAAGTGATCAAAGAATGATGAGGACATATCAAAAGGACACAGCGGCCAGTTTAGGGGGCTCTCACTAGCTAACTCTTGCAGCATCAAAATAAATAACAAAAGGAAAGGATTACAACCTATTTTTAAAAAATAAGAATCACATATCTGCATTGATATAAGTAAATAAATGGGGGAAATTTATTTACATAAAAGGCAGGAGATTCTTCCTTACAGAAACTCAACAAATAAATACAAAAGAAATAATATTCTTAGAAAATCACCGTTTGACTTCCATCATAAGTATCAATTCAGACAAGAATCACAAATAAACACTAAAATTATGAAAGAGGGAGTTTGAGAAATGACAAGATTTTTGCATAATCTGAAAGTATCTCCTCACAAGATACTAATTACAAAGGGAAAAATGTAACTTTACCATGGAGAAACCTCACAAATTCTACATAAACCAAGTGATCAAAGTTAGCATCACTAATAATAGGACAGATCAATGCAATATGCCTCCTAATATGATAAACTGGGAAGGACAAAAGATCACATGTGTAATCTGCCTACCAATAAAGTGTATCCTGAATTATATCATGAGGAATATCAGATAATTCTGAACTGAGGAACATTTTGCAAAATAGCTGACCATAACTTTCCAAAGATACTGTTATAAAACATAAAGAGACTCAGAAACTGTTCCAAGCCAAAGAATACTGAAGAAACATGATAACTGACACGATCCAGGATTTTCTTTTGTTCTAAAGGACGTCATTGGGTCAACTGAAAAAAATCTCAGTAAGGTCTATAGATTAGATAATAGCACCATATCTGTCTTCATTTCCTGAGTTTGACTGTTGTACTGTAGTTATTTAAGAGAATTTTTAAGGAAAGAAAGCATCACATTTGCAATATACTAACAATTCAAGAAAAAAGTGTAAACATAGATACAAAGAGAAGGATAGACACTATAAAGTAAAATGTCAACATTTGGGGAATATGGATAAAGACTTTATGGGAATTCTTTGTACCGTTCTTGTAAACCTTTTGTAAGTTTGAAATTATGTCAAAGTAGAAAAGATTTTGTTGATTGCTCTGAAAAGACCATAGGGAATCTCACATAATAAGATCATAAAGACCACGTTTATCCGTGGCCAGCTGAAATACAGCTGCAGCCCAGACCACTGTAATGTTATAAATTTTGTTAGTTATAATCAGGGTATTATCATTATATTTTTAATGTCTTTTTCTTGTTAGAGACTCATGTTGAAATATTTATGAATGAAATTGTGAAAAACCTGGTAATTGCTTTAAGACACTCCAGAAAAAATAAAACCAGAAAAAGAGTGGAGGAGTCAGAGAGATGACATAAGATTGGCAAAATATTATTAATCAGTGAAGCTGAGTGGAGGGTATGTGGGTTTCTGTATACAATTTTCTCAACTTTTCTGTATGTATTAAAACATGTTTCAAAAAATAAATAAAAGACTTGGGGTTTTTTTTGTTTGGTTGTTTGTTTTTTTTTTTTTTTTTGAGACAAGGTCTTGCTCTGTTGCCCAGGCTGGAGTGCAGTGGCACCACCACAGCACACTGCAGCCTCAACCTCCCCAGGCTCGGGTGGTCCTCCTGCCTCAGCCTCCTAAGTAGCTGGGAATACAGGTGTGCGCCATCATGCCTGGTTAATTTTTGTTTTTTTTTTTGTAGCGACGGGGGTTTTTACATGTTGTCCAAGCTGATCTTAAACTCCTGGGCTCAAGCAATCCACCCACCTTGACCACCCAAAGTGCTGGGATTACAGCACCCAGCTAAGACTTTTTTTCTGGGAGAAAAATGATGATCACAAAGCTTCTATGCTTGGCTCCCCAGGTGTAGAGACCTCTAACAGGCTTTTACATGGAATGTTGCATGAACTCACACTTTCTGACTTAACGAGCGTGGGTCTTCTTTTTCACCGGGAAACATTTACTTCTTGCTGGGTTTCAGCTCAAGGTGCTGGAAAGAGTAAAGTTGGGCTGCCCAGCGCAGGGAGACAGAGGGCACCTGCTGAAGTCCCAGTGAGGTTGGCAGCGACACCATCGCCACCAAAGCAGAGCCTCCTGGGCAACCAGCCCACTCAGGGCCAGACTTTCCAAGACCCCTGCCTACCTCCCATCACCCAAGTCACAGGCAACAAGAGCTATTCCTCATGGCACCCTTCCTGAGTCACCCAGCAAAACATTTGCTCTTCAACAGGAAAGGGAAGTACATGCTCTACATTTAACAAAGTTTTCCATTGAAAATGGGTAATTTTCCCCCCTAAAGCTTGGTACGCAAAGGATTACTCTTCAGGTATCTGAAAAGAGCCATAATCTCACATACTTTTTTTCTCCAATGATATCACAAGTGTCAGGCATGAGATCGTTCATGGGGAAATATTTTGGAGAAGGAGAAAGAGGAGTTTATGAAAAGGAAAGGAACAGCTACCCATGTCCATGCTGTAGTTCGCAAGGAGGAAGAAGACTCTAAATTAGGAGGGTTGGGTTTCAGAAGTGGTCGTAAGTTTACTCAGGCATAGAGAAAAAATAAAACTGGAAGTTGCGTAAGGCAGCTCAGGAAGGTGGTGCTCTGCAGAGATGAAGTGGTCCCACTGAAGCCTGCTAGAGAAGAAGCCGCCTGGTTCCCATCAAACCTGGGAGCAGAGTAGTCAGCCCTACCAGGGCCACAGCAGAGGGCCAGGGGTCTATCGGGTGATGAGGAGGGGTGAGGGACAGGGCGAGGTACCTTGTTGTGTACCCACTTGGTGTCAGGCATTTTGCTCACCTTATCTGATTTCTCCTGTAGGACAGATGAAGCCCCCTGGGTTGTTGTCCTAAAGAAGAAATCAAATAAGGTGAGCAAAATGTCACAGGTATCATTGCTGCATTATCGGGGGTCATTTGCCCTAGGTTACATTATTAGGAGATGGTACAGCAGGGGTTCCACCCAGGTCTGTCTGATTCCAAAGCACTTGCTCTAGACGTTGCTGACATCCCCTCCAGTCTGTGGGATTCAGCACCAGCCTTGGAATCAGGAGACATGAATTCAAGTCTGCATTCGTGGCTGGTTGCCCAGCCTGGGTTACTTGTCCCACTCTCAGAGGGTATGGTAAAGAGCAAACGTTATAATGCCCGATTTCAAGACTTTGTCAATTTTATGTTATTGTTCTTATTTTTAAAGAGGTGAGTGCAGAGAGGCTTGCTGGCATTTGCTGATAGCTAACTGTTGAAACATTTTACTATGGGTGTCTTCGCAAGCAGAGTCTAGACGGACACAGCTGTGCCAAATGGCTGTTGTGTGTTGTTTTGAATTTTGTCACTTCAGATTACTAATAACCCACTTACACACTAAGTAGGCACTTATTCATATACAGAACAATTCCTTATGCAGTGCTCAACCTGCCATCTGGTCGCCTCCTGAATTATGCTAATTGGAAAGCACAGAGCTATGCAGTGGCAGAGCGATCTGGAAAAGTCCCAGCAATTGCTTCAAGGTAGGGAAATTGCATTCTGAAGCCCAGATGGAAAGCAAAGCCCTCACTAGTGGTGACTAAGCATGCTTTTTCCTTTGTCAATGGGAGGAGTTAGTTTCAACCGACCAGCACATTTTGTTAGAGAGTAAAATGTCCTTCCTGTAGCCTTCCCTTTGGCTGGGTCTTGCTCTCTCAGACTCGCGGGAGTTGTAGACATACAGAGTCACCATGGGCTTCCTGGGGCTGTCCTGATTCCACATCTCATGCATGTGTTCACTTGATTTTGCGTCCCAACTTCTTATTTAAAAAATGCATTCACTATACTCATTTACTCTTTCAAATAGATGTAGACGAATAGATGCTACGGAAATAAAGGACAAGAAGAAAAGACTTCTGATATTCAAAGCTAGGTACAGAGAAACCACAGCGATGTACATTGGCTTTTGGTGGAAAGGTGATATGGGCCAACCCATACGTTGGTGTACAGATTGGCTGCTGTCTCTACACATGTTGGTTGGGTTGGAAATGTGATGGCAGCGGGGCAGGTACGTGACGGCATCTCACTGCTGAAGGCACTGCCACACGGTTTGATGTCCATGAGCACCGACAGCCACAAAAATGGACTGGGGTGATATGATACATACACAGTATTTCTTTCTGGAGATACACAAGCTGATTCAAGTTCTTATATTAGTCCACCAGGACCACCATGACAAAATGCCATAGATGGGGTGGCTTAAACATAGATATTTATTTTCTCAGAGCTCTGGAGGTCAGAAGTCTGAGGTCAAGGTGATAACATGGATACCTGACTTATAGAAGGCCACCTTCTCACCGCGTCATGTGACAGGGAAAGAGAGAGCCAGCACTCTGGCACCTCTCCTATAAGAGCTCCAATCCTATCATGAGGGCCCCACCCTCATGAGTTCATCTAAACCTAATTAATTCCAAAAGGCCTCATTTCCAAATATGAATTTGGGGCATGGGGGCACCATTCAGTCCATAGCAGTTCTTAGGTTAAAAGATATTCTTAGAATCTTGAAAAAGATCTGCAGCCATCCTTGAGAGCATGAAATGACAAACTTTTCCTGTGAAGGGCAGAGAGTAACTAGTGAATGTTTCCAGCTTTGCTAGTCATATGGTCTCTGTTGCAGCTACTTAGCCCTGCCACTGTTGCTCAAAAGCAGCTGTGGATGATGTGTAAACAAAGTGGCACGGCTGTGTTCCAATAAAACTCGATTTATACAAACAGGCAAGGGCCCAGGTCTGACCCATGGGCTGGATGCAATTTCTTGGCCACTAATCAGAAAGCTCAGAACATATAGATATAGATACAGATATAGATACAGATATAGATTTTTTTTTTTGAGACAGAGCCTCACTCTGTCGCCTAGGCTTAAGTGCAATGACGCAATCTCGGCTCACTGCAGCTTCCGCCTCCCAGGTTCAAGCTATTCTCCTGCCTTAGCCTCCTGAGTAGCTGGGACTACAGGGGTTCCCCACCACACCCAGCTAATTCTTTTCGGCAATTTTAGTAGAGTTAGGGTTTCACCATGTTGCCCAGGCTGGTCTTGAACTCCTGATCTCAGGTGATCTACGCTCCTCAGTCTCCCAAAGTGTTGGGATTACAGGCACGAGCCACCGCACCTGGCCCATAATTTATTTTATTTCATTTTATTTTTAAGTTCTGGGGTACATGTGCAGGATGTGCAGGTTTGTTACATAGGTAAACTTGTGCCATGGTGGTTTGCTGCACAGATCAAGCCAACCCCTAGGTATTAAGCCCAGCATGCAACTAGCTAATTTTCCTAATGCTCTCCTTCCCCCGTCCCCCACAACAGGCCTCAGTGTATGTTGTTCCCCTCCCTGTGTCCATGTAGAAAATAATTTTTTACCACAGCCATTGAAGTGAACAGCAAAGCCTGTCTCTTCTAATAAGGAACAGTATGCAGAGGTACAAAACACAGAAATACCCCCGCCTTTCCTTCAGATTCAACATTCAGCTGACATTTACCAAAGTCCCAGCATGTGCCATGCATGTTGCTAAATGCCTTACATTTGTTATTTGATTTAATTCATTCCTTCCCACAACCCTGTAAGGTATTATTCCTTTTGCAGGAGATCAACTCTCAATGAAATTCTAGCCCAAGGTCACACAGCTGGTGTGACAGAAAAGAATCCACCCTCCATTCTCATTCTGGAATAACAACAAGATGTTCTCTGGCAGAGGGCTCAGATCACATCAAGACTGCATGATACAGCCTCGATGTCCTTCTGCTGGGATTCCTTGGAATAAAATCAAGAAAAGACTACAGGTGGGCTTAACTGCACTCCCCATTCTAATCTTTTTTGCCCTTTTACTTCCTAGGCTCTGTCAAAACTCCAGCTTTTCAGCTCTAAAGTAATCACCTCTCATTACAGAATTTCCACCTAAGGATTTATATTCTTTCTGTGGAGGGAAGGTAACTAGGTGCTCCTCTTACTTAGCGGGAAGGAGGCAACTGCAAACCATTGGACTTTCTTGTGGACCTCCAGACCTCACTGAGATCACAGATGTGCAGAATGGTCAGCCACAAGGGCAGCACCTGGGCTTTGCCTGCGTGGGGTGGTACATATTAGGATCAAGACGGGATCTGTCTGTCTGGTTTGAAAAAGCACATTTAGCATCATCATTATGTACTTTAAAAAAATTAAAGTGATGCTTAAGAAAATAAAACAGGTAATATCTTTGGAAGGAGTGTCAAGCAAGAAGGCTGAGAGGTGTCCCTCTGGGGTGGCTGTGCTGCTGCCACAGAAGGCCATAGCTGGATAGCAGAGCTGAGTCTAGAACCCAGGTCTCCAGGCCCGCAGCCCCTGGGAGCAGCCCAGCACTGTAAAGAGCACACACCTTGCACTCAGACTCGAGCGCAGAAAGCCCGATGCTGCATGCTCTTTGATAACCCAGCCCCACAGAAACCTCACCTGGTGTTAGCTGCTGGAGAGACTAAGAGGCCTGAACGTGCCCCCAAAACAGGATAGACAGGACAGGGGTGAGGCTTGCAGATATCGCTGACACTCCCCAGTTCCTGGGCCAGCTTTGCCCTAGAATCTCTCCGTGTAAGCTTCTTTGGAGAGTGGAGTTGGTGGGTGGATTCAGGGAGAGGCCCAGCTACGATTCTTAGGAGGCCACGTGAGCCCTGTCTGCCAGCTGCCTCCGAGTGCTGCCGTGAAGGGAGGCTGGGAACGGCTTTAGGAGGCATCAGGAGGTGTTGCTGCTTTGGCACCTGCGTTCCAGGAGCTGAAGGAGCAGATCACTGTTTCACTCCTTGTGCCTGACTTCCAGCCTCAGACACAACATTGGTTCTATCAAAAGGTGCAGGTGGGGAGTGACTAGGGGCTAACACACATCTCGTTGGAAGTTGTTTTAACAACTAGTTAGGGCACCAGATTCCTCCTGGCTCTGATCACCCTCACCTGCCAGGCCTCGTTGGCAGCTCTGGCCCCTGCTTGTCTCTGTAGCTCCAAGAGAGCAGCCTGATGAGATGGGATAGCAGGTGGCCCAGAGTGGGTGGGGGAAGCAGGTAACCACCTGTTACCAGAGAGGACTCAGCGCCACACGCATCCAGCTTCCTCAGCCTCAATGACTTCCCCCTCCCAGCTTGGCAGAGACTTTGGGCCTCTCCTGGATACAGATTCCTGGAAGGGGTTCTGCACCCAGGAGATGACCAGGAACATGAGAACAGATGTAGATGTCAGTCACCTCACCGTGTGAAAGCCATAGAAAAGCCCTCTCATCTGTCAGATCCAGTTGCCTGTGAGTAAAGCTGTCCCTATCTTTTTAATCACCAGAGAATGTTTCTGAAATTCAAAGAAAAGGGAAATAAGCTCAGTGCCTCATATGACGCAGGCACTTTACACATCATCGCTGTGCTCTGGAGAAGCCGCATGTCCCTGCGGGCTTAGCATTACCTAGCTGCCCTAGCGTCTTCTCAGGCATGCCCACTGGGCTGATTACTGTGGTACCTGCCACTGACTTGAACCTATTATCATTTCACAAATTGCTCCTGAGAATGGCAAGCCAATTTGCTAGGCCCTCAGAGACACCATGAAACCAGTTCAAAACCACAGCCCCGGCTGCCTGACCCTCTGCGGGCTGCATAAGAGCCAGCTTGAACACCTCCAGGACTGGGCCTAGCCTGACACTTCCAACAAGGCTGTATCTAGGTGCCAGGTGCCAGGCATGAGGGCTGATGCAGCGTCTGCCTGAGATCATCGCTAAAGGTCATCAACAATTCATGTCCACCCAGAACCTCAGAATGTGACCTTATTTGAAAAGAGAGCAGATGTAGCTAGTTAAAATGAGGTGAGGTCATATGGGATTAGGGCAGGCCCTAAACCCATTGGCTGCTGTCCTGAGAAGGTCACATGAACACACAGGGAAGAAGGCCATGTGGAGATGGGGACAGAGATTGGGGAGATGTGTCTACAGGCTAAGGGGTGCCAGCAACCCTTAGCCTGGGAAAGAAGCAAGAGACAGTTTCTCCCTAGAGCCTCCAGAGGAATGAACCTGGCCAACACTTTGACTTTACACTTCTGGCCTCCAGAACTTGGAGAGAATAAATGTTTGTTGTTTGAAGCCACCTGGTTGCTGGTACTTTGCTATAGCAGCCCAGGAAACACAGAAGGCAGAGAGGGAAGAAAGAAAAGGAAGGAAGGAAGGAAGGAAGGAAGGAAGGAAGGAAGGAAGGAAACATGAATGCTTTCAGCCAACCCAGAACAAGGCTGTGCTCTATGTTCTTGTCTTAGTTCTCATACTGTGTATATTAAATATATTGTTTTTAATGGAAGCACACATGAAACAGTTATGCATTGATTGGTTAGTAAAAATGTTGTGACCAGAGACTTTCAGGAAATGAACCCTGTATTTCCCCTAGGAGTAATGGTTCAGTATTCACTAATTCAGTATTGCAGAAGCTTTATAGACTATAACCACTGCAAATAATGAGAATCATTATTATTATTGTGTTAGGGCAGCTCTAAGAAAGCAAAACAAGTTCTTTCATACTTACCCAGAATGTTGCACGCCTCCTGGATGAGCTTAATGGTGATGATGTCATCATACACTGTGTACGTCATGAAAGCATCTTGTACTTCTGCAGAAGTTCTGGAAGATAAATCAAGGTGCAATGAATGCTCATCAGCTGGAGCTTTGCCCCAGGAATAAATCCACTGACCCAGCAAGATATAATATAGCAATAACCTTCTTGATCATAAGGAATGTGAGACACTGGAGTATGTGGGTATTAACTCCTCTAAGAAGCCCTCCCTGGACCTCAGTTTGAGCCCAGACATCCCTTCTCAAGTACCCAGGATAGGCTATGCATTTCTCCAACTTACATAAAGAGTGTTGGTCTTACCCACCAGGCTGGGCTCCTTGAGGATGAGCATTGTGACTTACTTTTATCTTTGAACCCACAGCAGTGGCATTGTACTGAGCACATGTCCAGAACTTAATAGATGGTAGTAAACTGGAACTCACGTGCCAGAGAGTCTTGTTCTCTGAATGGGTTTCTCACTGTTTTGCAATGTAGCTGGCTACGTTCTGGGAGTTATTGATGGACTTCAGTCTTCAGCACTAGCCAAGCCTGCTGAAAAGAGGCTTAGTCTGGGAGTCTGAGACCTGCACCCTTGCCTTGGCCCTTGTGTGAGTCATCAAACTGTAGTTGGCAATTGAGTCAACAGATGGGGGAAGGAGGCGGGTCAGGGAATGCTTCTCTAAGAAAGGGAGATTTGGCTGAGACTGAAGGAGGGGAAGGCAAAGAAGAGCCTTCTGGACAGAGGGAACAGGCTCCCAGGTAGCAGAGAGCATGTCTGAAGAGCAGAGAGGGGTCAGAGCACTCAGCTTATCCAGAACACACCACAGAATCTTGGCATTGTGAGAGGTATGGAATTTTCTAAATATCCAATTTCTTACTGCTGGTTTTCCAGTTTCTTCTTGAATGCCTCCAGTGACAACAAGCTCATTGCTTTGCAAGGCAGCACATTCCACTTACAGACTGCTCTCTTTGATGGAAAGTTCTTTCTTATGTTCAACTGAAACCCCCTTCTGGGACCTCATAATACCTTCTATTTATTGAGCATGTGCTTTTGGCCCAAGAGATGACAAATTATTGCTTATCACCCCTCTTACTGTTGAGGAGGCTGATGATCAGAGGGATTAAATGTCTTGCTATGGTCACCAGCTGACAAGAGAAGGATCTGGACTCTACAATTCAAAGCCCATGTCACTCCTGAACTGTGCTGCTGGGAATTTGCTCAGTGACCTTAGTTCTACCCGATAGGAAAATGCAGACTGGACTGGTCCCTCCTCTGGATACCTAGCCTTCTAATGTTTGATGTTTGAGGATCCTTATTCATCTCTAGATTTAACCAACTCTTTATCATCTTTCTGGACTTTATCTTCCTGTCTGTGAAATGTGGCATTTATTATTACCTGCCCTTCCTATCTGCCAAGAGTGTTGGTAAGGCTAAAACAGGATAACAAAAGTGAAAGAGCTTGGGGTAAACTAGAACCACCATGCAGATCCAAGGAGAGCTGTGATGACAATGAGAACAAAGGCATTGCGTGGTGGGCGGGAGGTGACCAGGGCTGGAGTTTAGGAGACGTTGGTTCCAAGCTTATTCCTTACACAAATTAGCTCTGAGGGAAAATCACTTTCCCTCTCTGGGCCTTGATTTCTTTTTCTGTAAAATAATGGAGGTGATGAGCAAGATTTGTGTTTCTCAACCTTTTTTAACCTCTCTGATACACACACATCCACTGGGGATTCTCAGAGAGCCCCAGAAACCCTTGTGCGCACAGTTGAGGATCCTGGACTAGAAGCTGCTTGGATTCTTCCTCACCTGTAAGAGTTCCTGTTTTGGCCCATGCCTATACAGTGCTTTCTAAGTATCTTCGGAGGCAGCTGTTCATGTGGCCTGCTCGGGCGAGGCATGCTGTACACCCCCACTGCTGCCTGATGGGGTGCCCGCCACCATGTTCGAGTTGCCTCTTACTCGACCCCAGGGGCCCGCAAGTCTCTGTGAAAACATGTGCCCTCCTTCTGTGCCTATGAGCAAAACAGAAGCACGGGGACAAGACCCCAATTTAAACTTGACACCTTGTCATAATGTGTTCTGAAGACCTTAGACAGGATTAGGTGACCCCCAGAACCATCAGAAATGTAACAAACTCTGTGGCGCTCCCTGGCCCTCTGATGGGACCACCCATTCACCCATCTTTGGATCTGGCAGCCTGTTCTTTCCTGTGGGCTAAACTGATCATATTTTAGCGTAGAATATTTATTTGGGTTTGTATATATGGTGCACGTTGCTGGGATGCCAGACGTGCCCAGACTGTTATGATTTTACAGGGATTTTCAGCCTTGTTTATTGATCCCCACGATCCTGCATACAACATTTCCCACATGTAGTCATTCAATCTGCTTTAGTAAAACAATATGTTCACCAAGAAGTTTTTAAAATAAATAAACCAATTGATATCTTCCAATGAGATGACAAGGCCTCTCATAGGCAGAGGGGAAAGAGAGAGAAATGACTATCGGGAAGCATTTTGAAGAGATCGAGAGTTGGAAATGCAACACACGTGGGAAATGAAGTAAGAGTTGGATGTTTCCAGCTCACACAAAGAGGAGTACCTGTCATGTAGCATGAAAAATGTCAGCCACATAGGTGCGTGTAGGAGACTGAGGAATCTGTTTAATCGGCACCGTCAGGCATTCAATATGTGTTCCTCTTTAATTAGTCCAACTAGCGATACCCAAAATATCAGAGCAGAAAATCAGGGCCAGCCTTCCTATAGCAGAACAACTTGCAGAGTAAAATAAAGACACAGATTCCTGAGCTCCAGGCGGTGGTGTCTAAAAACCCTTATTTTTTAACCACTTGCCTGAGATGACTGTCCAGGCTTGAAAACCACCGCACAAAAACACTTTCTAGGATTCAGTCTGGCAAGGCAACAGGTTACAAATGATACATCTTACATGGTTCAGCCTTACTACACTGATGTAATGGTTTTCAGAGTCCAGTGTGAGCCATAAAGCCCACAGGAAAAACGAACAGCAAGTTCCAGGCCAAGAGAACGGGATCTGTTGAAGCCATAGGTACTCACCTTTTCAGCAGCTCTCTGAATGGTAGGTGGGGAATTCATGTAACAAACTTGCCTGTCACTGTGGGACTCAAGGTGTGCATGGGGAAAGAGAGGCCCGGAGAAGCAAAAGATTTGTCCTGGTGTCACGACCATCTGGAATTTAGAAAAAGCACCAGCCTGTCTTTCTAGCCTGTCCTCCAACTGGTCTGTCTGGATCACCACAGCTTTCTTAATAAAATCCAGACTTCTTAGGTGGACAATATCCAGCCCGTGTGACCCAGCCCTTGCACCCGCTCCTCGCATCCAGCCATTTCTCCCATACATCCATTCCACCAGCTACTCAAGCCCCTCTCTTCCCTGCCCTCCCACAGGCTCTCCTCCACTGGAAAAGCTCTCACTTTCCCTGATCTGGCCAACTTGATCCTTCCTTCCCAACTCAATGTCAGAATCCCGATTCTGGACATTTTCAGCCACTTGCCGATCCGGGCGTCCCTGCTGTGAGCCCCCGTGGCTCTCTGTATCACCTGTCTTCGTGCTAATTGTGTGTGGAATTGATTTGCCCATCTGCATGCTTCCTAGAGCACCAAGTTGAAGGATCGGGAAAATGTCATTTGATTTGATATCTTGACTACCTAGCCCTGTGCCTGGCATACAACAGGTACTCAATAAATAATTGTAAGATAATCTAGGAATTTAGGTGACAGACCTAACTTGACAGAGGCTCACAGACTCTGTGTCAGGAGGAGACCTAGGAGTTAACCCTGGCTCTCCCACAGTCCAGCTTGATGACTTGGAGCAAATTCCACTATGCCTCCATTTCTTCGTTTCTACAATGATATTATTCAATGAGGTCATTTTTGTCATGAAGACTGTGAAGTCCAGTCCTCCGCTCCTCTCCCTCAGCCACCAATGATGTTTCCCTCCTTGCCCTCTGATTCACTTAGAAAGACTCTTGAGGCATTTAAGCCAACAATTCTCAAAGTATGACCCATGGAACACCCATGAGTACCTGAGATGTTTTTAGAAATCCATGAGGCCAAACTATTTTCAAAACAAAATTAAGAAATTATTTGCCTTTTGTGCTGATTTGTATTTGCACTAACGGCACATAAGCATTGATGCGTAAAACTTGGTGTGTGCCTTATAGCATGAATCAAGACAGTGGCACCAAACTATTATATTCTTTTTAAAAATCTTCAGTATATTTTTTAGAGTCATCTTATTCTTCACTGCCACATATGTGCGTAAAAATATGCCAGTTTCACTTTAGGTTGTTCATTTTGAGGTAGTAAAAATTACCAATGTTATTAAATCTTGACCCTGAGTACACATCTTTTGAATATTTTTATGTAACCAAATAGGAAATACACAGGCAAATAAAGTACTTCTCCTATATGCAGAAGGGTGAATGGATACTTTTCTAGGAAAAGTATTTACATGATTATGAGCTGAATTAACCAGTTTTTTTTAATGGAACATCATTTCCACTTTAAAAAAAAAAAAACATTGACAGATGAACTATGGTTACTCAGACTTGGATATTTGGCAGACATTTTTTCAAAAAAAGTACAAAGTTAGCCTGTCACTTCAAGAAAAATAACTGGCAGAAATGTGTTGCCAATGACAAAACTCAAGCTTTGAAGCAAAAACAAGAATTTTGGGGGAAAAAATTGCCTCTTCTGCTGTGAGCTTTTTAGCATCCCAACCCTTAGAGGCTGAGATTGTGATGATATTGACAAACGCGATGTTGATATTGTAGAGTGAAACATGTCAACATTTGTAAGATCAGCACACCTCAGTGAGCTGCTAGTTTCCAAATGACTAATGCAAGCTAGTAAAAAAATGATGCTAAAAGATTTATACCCAAGTGTAACACAGATCAAGAGATTTTAATAAAACAGAGTATGAAGAAGGTCATTAGCACAGTTACAGATTCAACACCATAACTGACCTTTGAGAAACTACCACTTGTCAAGCTTTCTTGAGGTTTAAAAGAATAGCCACAATTATCTGAGAAGAGTATTAAAGTTCTTCTTTCCATATTTTCTTCATGAATTTCAACCAAAATCATATCACAGAATACATACATTGTAAAAGATGGAATCCCACTGCCATTAAGTCAGATATTAAAAGAGATTTCCAGAACTGTAAAGTAATGCCATCTTGTCATTAATTTATTTGTCTGGTTAATATAGTTATTTATCATAAAAATATGTTACATATGCTAACATATAATAGTATATATAACAAACATATATTTTATAACATTATTTTAGATTAACTTTAAAATTTGTTTTTAATTTCTCTGTTTTAATTTCTAATATCATAAATACTCACAGATAAACAAAAGCTCTGTGGGGTCTTCAGTAATTTATGAGAGCATAGAGGCTTCGAAAACCAAAGTGTTTAAGAATTTCTGATTTAAACCAAGAGTGAGTCAGGTTTGCTTTGGAAGCTAATGAAGCTGAGGCTTCCGGGACAGGGAGGAAGCAGCCCCACCTGGCCCTCTCTAGCTTGGAGCCATCCCCAGGCTTAGGGGTTACCTTATATGCCCTGGTAGTGGTCCTGGGTACCTGCAAGTGGGCTGCAGACCACTCAATTCTCAGGACCACTTGCTTCTGATAGACTCAACACACATCCAGACTCCACTCTGACCCCCACGAAGGCATGTGAAAGAGAGGCTGCACATTCCCTGTGGGGATCACCTGGTCCAAGAGGACTTGCCTAAAAGTAGGGGACAGGGGTGGGACTGGTCGAGGGAGATCAAAGGCTGGAGTCCTCCCAGGACTTGCCACCAGGAAAGAAGCTCACTTCAGCAAGAAACTGCTGAGAAAGTTATAGATGTGCATAAAGAAATGTGTCTAAGCTAACATGAAAACAAAATACGATAAAAATAATTTTCAGCCAGCCATGCTAGAAGAGCATTCATTCTATCCTCTTTATAGAAAACGACATTATAAAATCATTGTCCAATGAACAGACAAACCAAAATACAGCCAAAGATGCAGGAAAACGTCTTATAAAAGAGGGTTAGTTAGTTCATGTATTGATAAAAACATGTTTCCAGCTTTTGATGTTTATGTTATCTGTCAGCTTTAAAGTTTTCTTCCTTAATTCTAAAGAAGTACTTATTTTTGTAGCTAATTTTTTATTTGTAATTATATTCTTTTTAAAGGATGCTTCCCAAAGTACATAAGCTTCAGGCCTCATGATATCCGTTTCAACTTCTGCTAAATTTATCTTCTAGACCCTGTGCAGAACACTTGGGCACAGGGAAGAGAACAACACTCACTGGGCTGGGTGGGCGGGGTGGAAGGGAGGGGAGGGACAGCGGGGAGGGGGCAGGGAGGATGGGGAGGGATAACACCGGGAGAAATGCCTGATGTAGGTGATGGGGGGGCGGGAGGGGAATGGAGACAGCAAATCACCATGGCATATATGTACCTATGCAACAATCCTGCAGGATGCAGGATGTACACATGTACCCCACAGCCCAAAACACAATAAATAAATAAATAAATAAAAGAAAATGTTAAACAAGTATAAACACAGCTACCTATAAAAAATAAAAATAAAAAATAAAAACTCTCTGCTTTCAGCTACTTTTTAACTAGACTTTATTTATGGGAATAGTAGATAACACGGAGGGACAGGGGCTTTTTGTCTTGAAGGAGTGGGTAAGAAACTTGGTGAGTCCATTGGATGGAGGAAGGATAGCAGAAAGGGGAATGCATGGAAGCCATTCTGACTTTTTCTGGCTCAATTCGTTTTGCAATATACTGTGCTTGAAGGAATGCTTCTCCGGATGTCACAATGTGAACAGCATTTCCTATTTAGCAACAACAAAAATCCCAAGGATGCATAGGCAGGGATCTTTGATTTGTTTTAAGATTGTAGAGCTCTTAGAGATTCTAGTGAATACTATGAACCCAATACCCAGAAAATACATGTAGTCACGTGTACACAACATTTTAATAGATGATTTCAGATAGTTCCCAGACCTTCTCAAACCTATCCATGAACCTCTGTTTAAAAACCCATGACACAGAGAAGCCATGTAATCCCATCCAGCTGTCTCCTAAATGGGTTGGTTTGGGCTTGGTAGTCACCTATCCACCTCTCATTCATTCGTTCATCTTCCATTCAAACACACATGAATCATCCAACCATTCATTGCTTTTTAATGAATTTATTTATAGAGTAGAGAATATAATCTTCTTAGAGACCCTACCGTCCAAAGTCCATCTGACTGGGATACATATGGACTCCGGACCAAAGACCATCAAATCCTCTGTCTCAGGCCTTTGCAATTGAGACACTGAGAAACCGAGCCAGTCTGATGATAGTGATCTCTTGAATCCAAAAGGGAGTAGAAGAGGTTGGAATAAATCGAAATTAATCTCTTGAATACAAAGGGCATATAGAAAAGCTTAAAAGAAACAGAAATTAACTCCAGTCACAGTGGCTTATACCTGGTATCCCAGCACTTTGGGAGGCTGAGGCGAGAGGATCACTTTAAGTCAGGAGTTTGAGACCAGCCTGGGCAGCAAACCAAAAGCCTGTCTCTCCAAAAAATAAAATAACCAGGCACAGCGGCATGTGTCTCTAATCCCAGCTACTCAGACGGCCTCTGAGCCCAGGATTTGAGGCTGCTTTGTCCTGTGATTATGCCACTGCACTCCAGCCTGGGTGACAGAGGGAAAAAAAAAAAGGAACAGAAATTAAAAGACTTGCAGAGAGAAAAGAGAACCAGGAAAATAGAGTAAACATGAAGGGAGACGCAGACTTGGAAAGAGGCCTTCTGACTTTGTTTCCTCTGAGATTTCTCTGAACTTCCTGCAATTGTGCTCTGTTAGAGTCTTCTGTATCTTTACAGTAACTCCTTTAAACATTAGCTTACCTAGTGGATTGCTGAGCCTTGGAAGCAAAATCCTGGACTAAGTTCTGCAACCAAAGTGCCAAGGGGAAGTTAGCCCCCTCACCTACGTTAGCTGCCTCAGTCCTCACAAGTGGATGAGGTTAGCACCATGATTAACTCCATTTACAAATTGAGTGCACCAAGGCTCAGAAACTTCAGTAACCCATTGCAATTAGAAGAAAAGTTCAGCTCCTTCCCATCTTCTACACATTTATGTGTTTTGGTCCCTAAAACCCTCTCCACCTTCATCTCCTATCAGACTCCTCACACACGATATTCCAAGCATGTTAGATTTTTCCTGGATCTTAACTTCACTGAGCTCAGTCTGACCTCAGGACCTTTGCACTTGCTGTTTTCTCTGGAACACATATAACTTCCCCGTCCGGAGGATGGCTCCTTCCTTCCTTTCAGTTCAAACATTACCTTTGCCAAGAGGTTTTCTCTGACCAACTCAGGGCAACTGGTATCTTCTCTCCCCAGTCACTATTCTAAATTTATATAGCACTTTGTACAACCTGAGTTTTCTTTGTTTATTTGCCTGTTTACTGTCCTCCCCATTGGAATACATTCCCAGGGAACACAGCCCACATTCTAGGAGCTAAGTAACTACTCGTTGAAAAAATACATTTGCCAAAGTTAAACCCCAACTAAGTGATCCAGGCAAAATGTAAACGTTTATCTGTTTCCAAAGGCCTTACTCTTCCTAATCCGTTAGTTGCTTCTCATTGTTAAGTTTCAATAAAGGCTTTAACCAAAAGATTATAAACCAGCGATTTAGGCCAGTCACGGTGGTTCACACCTACAATCCCAGCACTCTGGGAGGCCGAGGTGGGAGGATCTCTTGAGGCCAGGAGTTCATAACCAGACGGGGCAACATAGAGAGATTTTGTCTTTACAAAAACAAATTTTGTTTTAATTAGCTGGACATGGTGGGGCAGGCCTGTGGTCCTAGCTACTCTGGTGGCTGAGGTGGAAGAATCACTTGAGCTCAGGGATTTGAGGCTGCAGTGAGCTATGATGGTACCACTGTACTCCAGCCTGAGTGACAGAGTCAGACCCTGTCTCTAAAAAAAAAAAAAAAGTGATTTATAATTAGAAATCTATAAATCTAGACCATAAGAGAGGAAAATAATGCAAGAGAGGAGGAGAAACATCTGTTTCCTATTTCATGTAAGATAAAATTTATGTCATAAGGCCTGGAAACATGCTTCATTTTACCTAATCATTTCTTCTTAAAATTTCTGCAGGAATTGATGGGTTTTTTCTTTCTCAGCTGAAATTCTACTTTAAAAGCACGAGGGAATTTGTTATTTAAATGTGGCCTGAAGGAAATCCTTTCGCACAGCCAATAATCTTGCCTTAATTTCTCCTTTAAAAGGTGAGTT
This sequence comes from Cacajao melanocephalus, assembly GCA_963573385.1. Classification (NCBI taxonomy): domain Eukaryota; kingdom Metazoa; phylum Chordata; class Mammalia; order Primates; family Pitheciidae; genus Cacajao; species Cacajao melanocephalus. The sequence continues at coordinate 18,179 of CAUYLG010009698.1, forward strand.
TTCTGCATTCAGGTTTGTTTTTTTTTTTTAGTAAATTCTAATATGATGCAATTTTCATAGCTGGTGGACTTGTTAGATTGGCTTTATTTTTGGCTTAAAGATGCATTTCCAATGCAATCATATCGATGTCTAGTGCTCTGTATACAAACATCCTCTGTGACCCAATTAAGCAGAGAATTGAAACTTCAAGATGAAAGAGAGAAAACCTAATGACACAGACGCAGGATGTGCCCTGCTGGGTTCTCTATTCCCAGACATATTTCTCTGGTTCCCTTGCACTCTTGCACCCTCATTCAAATGTCCTTTATCACCTTGGAGGTCTTGCAGATTCCAGAACTTCCTGTTTGTTTGGGAATGCTATGAGAACTGCTCTTCTAAAGTAACAAAGAGATGACATTCCAGCCTTTCAGGGAGGTCATACCAAGGATCCAAACAGGAAAATGTCTCTTCCACCCACTTACACATGCGAAGCTGGGGATATTTTTCCCCCTTGATTTGGAAAGATATGCTGAATATCTCAACCAATGAGGGTCCAGCACCTGGCCATGCCACCTGTGCTCAGTCATACCTGGAGGGTGACAATCCCTCCTTAAACAGTCCATCTCAGCTGCCTGTCATAGGCAGAGCTGAACATGTCATTTCGCCTCTGCTCATGTCTAAGTGCTCTGGCTACTTCTGGCTAGTTTCAGTGATTTCCAGAGCCCTGGCCTTTCTCTTAGGCAGGACAGGTTCTTCTAAGCAGCAGCTGAGCTGAGGCTAACGGTCCTAACCAGGAAATCAGATGGTAGAAAATTCATACGTCAAAAATCAATCAAAAATCAAAGAAAAATTCATCTCTCCCCCTTACAGCCTGGTCCCTAGCATTCATGAAGTTTCCTCAAGGCAGGGCGAGACAGTGACCTACACTGAGTGTCAGGGAGATCAGACTGAAAGGAGGAGTGAAGATAAAGCCATTCAGCAAATTGCACTAACTTTAGGAGGCCAGGAGGTCTCCTCTGGGCAAAGAGGAAGCCTTTGAGGAATATCTGCTTCTTCAAGATGGAAAGCATAGCAATAAAGTGGTTTCTAATAATGTAAAGTATAATGTAATCCTAATGTAGCACCTATATCTCAGAGGAGGAGGAAGGTGCTTATTGAGTTTCTACTAGGTATTTCTGTGTAGATTGTCCCACTCAATTCTCTCCTTAATCCTAGAAGATAGGTACATTATTCTCCCTTTATCAATGAGAAAACAGAGCTTCAGAGAGGTGAAGCAACCTGCTCAAGACCACACAGCTCTGAGCAGCAGAGCCCAGATGCAAATCCAGTCCAACGGGATGCACACCACTGTTCCCACCTCTCCCCCAACACACTTGAGGACCAGCAACTTGAAAATAAGCCAATAGCAAGCACTGAAGCAGCCATTATGTGACAGCAGCTTACATTTGTTGAGTGCTCATCCTGGGCCATGCATTTTTTCTAAGTGCCTGGTTTGTATTATCTATCTCATTTAACACTTGCAACAAACCCTGTGAGAATAGCTATTTTTATTATTTTTCTTTTCAGATGAAACACCTGGGTTGCAGAGTGGTTAAGTGCCATGCCAGGGTCATACAGACTGTAAGCCTTGCTGCTGGGCTGTGAGCTCAGCCTCGTAGCCCCAGAGCCCCTGCTGAATCCAACAACTGTTCCTAGGGACTTGCAACAAGGTCCTGCGACTTCTGAGAATATGAGCATCCTATTTCCCAAGTTGGTTCCCCACCCCAACCTGGAATGTCCACCCAGCAGCCTGGCTGAGCCCGCCTTCGCCCTCCCAAGACTGCTCGCCCTCTGCATAGGAGCAGCTGATCCTGTGGAAGGCAGAGGTGGGCAGGCTGGAGCTGACCTGCCTTGTCCAGTTTGTAGCAGAGGAAATGATCCCAGCTTCCCATCTGACGTGGCCCTTCAGCGCCCTAGTTTCTGTGTTCCAGGCATACCTGTAATGTTTCTACAGATTCTAAAGCCATCCGAGCCAAATGGCTTATTTGCTTCTTTAATCCTCTAATTCTCCGGTGTTTTTCGCAGTACCAGACTTATTACGGAAACTCAGTAAACGCGTGTTTAAAGACACTACGTCTTATTTCACCCAGAGCCTCAGTAAGAATGAAAATGAATTCCCATTGCCAGTTGCTCTTCCTTTCCCCAGGTAGAACGGCCCGATAGAAAGAGGAGTCTTTGCAGTTACAGACCTGGGTTTGTGTCCCCGCCCCAGCCCCCTTATCTACTGTGCAGTCCTCAGCAAAGTCCTCTCCGGGATTCAGTTCCCTCTGCTGAAGCAGGGCAGTACCTTGCCTTGCACTGTTCTTGTTGGGCTTTCATAAGATTTTATATAAGAGGCGTGGCCCAAAGTAAGTGCTTAAAATAAGAAGAATGCTCTTTCCTGTCCTCGATTCTTACCAAATTTAGCCTTTACAACACAATGGCCCTTAATAAATAAATAAATAAATAAATAAGTCTTCAAATGCGTCTCTCCCCAGGGCCACATAGGGGGCTGAAAAAAGGCTCTTTAAGGTTCCGACAGTGCATCCTGACCCCTTGTCCCCTTGCTGTGCAGTCTTGGCCAAGTCACTTCAACTTTCTGGGCCTCAGTTTCCTCACCTGTCAACTGAGATCTGGGCTAAGTAATCACTCAAGGGTCCACCAGTTTCTCTGATCATAATTACTCAGTGCTCCTACTTAAAATATTTGGAAATGAGTATTCTTCACCTCTGTGAAGCCAGAGCTCCTTTTTCCCATCGAAACTTGTGGAGCTGTAAGCAATTTACCCTAGAGGTGCTGATTTACCCTGGGCTGCCTTCCCTAGAATAAGAAGGTTGATGATGCCACGTGTGTGGACAGTGGGCTGCAGTGACAGGCCTGTGCAGGGCTGTGGGTCTGGGCAGGACCTGGCTGTGGGCAAGTTAAGTCACTGTGTTCCCAGCTCGATTTATTTTATTTTTAAACTAGGGGTAGGAGAAAGGGGAGGAAACGTTTACATTAAGCATTTTAAATTGTTTTTACATTACAAAATCAATAAAACCATATAGCAAATTTGGGAAATAGAAAAAGAAGATTTGGGAAATAGATATTAGGAAAAAAACATCCAATATTGTATCTAATTCAGTCACTATTCATTATTATTTGGGTTTTTCTCTTAATCCTGTTTCATTTGATTTACCTAGTAGATATGTGACTTCTGTTTTTTGGGGTTTTTTTTTCTTGTTTCTTAGTATTGTCATTAAATTTGCAAGTTGCTTCATGATCTTTGCAATCATCACATAATAATGCATATTTCTTTTGTCATTCCATTTGTTTTTAACTCCTAAAGACAATTTTTATTTAACTATTTTAAATATAAAGTTAAATTATATCTTTTTGCATACATGTGCGTATATGTGTGAATAAAGGTGTGTGTTTCTAAGAGAATAGATTCTCAAGAATGGACTTACTGCTTCAAAGGATTCGATCATTTGCTCAGCTTTTGGTACATGTTGTCAGATTGCTTTCCAAAGGGGCTGCACTAATTTACTATGCCATCAGCAATTACCCATTTTGCTGCATCTTAACCAGAACTGGTTATTATCATTTAAATTTTTTGGAGATTTAATCGGCAAAGCAGTGCCTAATTGTTTTAATTTGCATGGCATTGATGAACTGAGGAAGCCAATCATTTTTCCATATTTTTGTTTTCTCTCCCTTCCTAGGATCAAGTGATTTCTGAGGCACTTTCATCCCCAACCCCTAATACTTTAAGGCTGGGAGCCTCTAGGAAAGCAGACAGATAGCACAAGATTGCAGGAGTCAGCGAGGAGACTGTAAGGAGAGGTAAATGATGGCATTAAGGGGTCACTGGACAGAGGCAGAGGAGGAAAACTAAGAATTAACTAAGAACACCTAAGAAGTGATTCTGCTCAAACTTGAAAGGGGTCTCCCCTCTTCTGTTAGGCAGCTCCGTTGACGTGCAATGGAAATAATGCAATTGCTCTCTCTTCTGTGATTAGAAAATGAGAATTCATTCATGAGATAAAAGTTAAAATAATGTTAGTACTATTTACAGTGAGACCCTGTTTTAAGGCTGATTTTAGGAATTAAGACTGATACCTTCATTAAAGACAGATAAGGTATACCAGGTGTTTTCTGTATCTAATTTATATGTTTATGCTACTTGAATTGATCTCCCTAGTAACTGAATCTCTTTGAGAACCAGCTGTATCTTTTTTGATGGGTCCATTCAACTAATTGGCTTAATCAAAAGGTCAGTAAAAAGCTGTAACCTTAAAAACACTGGAGGTTTACCAGTTGCTCCAGGGATACTTCATCTTCCCTTTCATTTACTTACTTCAATTTTTTCCATGTTTCTTCGCCAAATTTCTCTTTCACAAGCGATTTCAGACAGGTGTTGATAAATCCATACTAGAATACAAAACCAGAAGAAAAATATATATAATGAGGCATGAAATCCCCAGTCATAGACATCTTCATGTCTTTCAGGAAATGTACAATGGCATCCTCTTAGAGAAACTAATTATACATTTTCCTTGTTTCTCATGATTTAATTTAATAGCTGTATTCATTCCCAACTTGGGGAAAACCTGGAAGCCCACCGCTTGGGTTATTTCCATAGAGAAAACATATGAACTACGTTTGAAATGGAATTATAATTAGAGAAAGTTAAATAAAGTGTTTACTGTCAATTATAATCCTCTCCGAAATAGGGAACTGGTTTGTTAAAACAAAGAATTTAGAAACACACCAGTGGCAGGGGAGTGTTAGACCTGGAGAAAGGAAGGGCACAAACTTCATGTCAATTCCAAAAAGGCAGTGAAAGGACAATTTTTTTTTCTTTATACAAATGAATCTAGTGTTGGATGTGTGTGGAGAATATAAGGAGTGCAGGAAAACAGAGGAGGAAACTCCAGTAAGAAAGACAGCACCAGGTTAACAGAAAGAACCGTTTTCTGGGTTTGCTCATTAATCTGTGCTCTTTCTTCTTCCTCCATCAAAAACAAAAAGGAGGACCCATGAACATGTTTGCTTAGTGAGGGGCAGCGTGCCCCATGCAGGCCACCCGCCTTCCACAACTCAGGGGCTCCTAACCAAAGCGGGGTGATTGAATTATATTTGAAAGCACCTTGTGAGCTCAGCTTTCAAAAGATTTCTTCCTAAAGGGAGGAATTCTTTTGTCCCACAAATATCAGGCTCCAGATTTATTTTATAAGTTTGGATTTTCATATATATAGGAATTTTTTAACGTGAAAGAGCCCAGTGCCAACAGGAAGGAAAGGGTCTAAATGCTGGTAGTTCTTTTCCAGAAATGGAATTATTTGTCCTCCTGGGTTATATTTCCAGTTCCCCACCACCAATATCATCCTTACTCCTTATTCCATCTTGTCCCGGCTGTACCGACCCCAGTGTGTGCCTGCATCCTAGCCTGGCATTCAGAGCACTCTCTAGAACTGTTTTAATTTATGTTTCTTTTCTTTTCTTTTTTTTTTTTTTTTTTTTGAGATGGAGTCTCACTCGGTCACCAGGCTGGAGTGCAGTGGTACGATCTCGGCTCACTGCAACCTCTGCCTCCCAGATTCAAGCAATTCTCCTGCCTCAGCCTCCCGAGTAGCTGGGATTACAGGTGCATGCCACCACGCCCAGCTAATTTTTGCATTTTTAGTAGAGACAGGGTTTCACCATGTTAGCCAGGATGGTCTTGGTCTCTTGACCTTGTGATCCGCCTTCCCCAGCCTTCCAATGTTGCATTTTATCACCTACTCCTGCTGCGTTAGGCTCATCCAAAATGCCTACCACCCTCCCCAAACAGAGATGGCACTTCTTCAATGGATGGGGTTTCCTCTTTCCTCACCCAGTCAGCCCAGGGCAAGGCTGGGCTCTGATGCTACTGTGATGCTGCCTGGTCTGCAGGACCACTCCCTCTCCCTCTGCCAGCCCCAGCTATCACTCCCTGTCGGGCTCACTGCTGGATGCTTCTGTGTCTTCATCACCACAGGGCTGGCGTGTTAAACTATCACATGCACATGCTCATATTTTATATCAGTCAGCACACACATATGCATACACACAAGCATATATGCTTGGGTGTGCATGTATTTGTATGTACTTACATATATTATGTGTGTTTATATATGATATGCATACATATGTGAATATATACACATATGCATGTGTGTGTGTGTGTGTGTGTGTGTGTGTATTTTTCCTGTTCTTTGTTAAATTGCAAGCTCCTCATGGCCAAGAAGTAAGTGTCATTTATCTGTATTTTGACTAAAGTGCCAAGATAGTGTCTGATACATAGTAGGTATTTAACAAATACTTATTGAGGAAGGAAATACTGAATTTAAACCTCAAGTCTGAACTTACGAAAATCTTTACATAACCCGTTATTCAACATCAATCCAATGTTAACAAAGATAGCAACTGTTTAACTTAGCAATCTTTGCAAAAGTATGCCCAGTCAAATAAAACATCGTGCCCACTGCCTGAGTACTAGAGACACCCTTCTGGTGTGTAACAAGGGAAACTGAGGCATCGGGGAATTTGAAGACCGCTGCTGGTTGATAACTACATCATCTACTTCTGGGTCATGACCACCCTGATAGTGGGCCTCTGTTTAATGAATGTAGGGCCACTGAGACATGTAGTTTGGCATTTGTCTTTGGTGTTCAGCAGTTCCTCAAGCTGGTAGCAGAACTAATCATTTAGGGACCTTGAGCCTATAGATCAGAGAGTGGCCCTTTCACCCTCTGCTGATTATAAACATGTCCTCTTCCTGTCTGCTAAAATCAGGTGACTTTTTCTGTCTCTGGAGAGAACAAAAGAGGCAATGGATCTCACGCAATGTGTCTAGCGTATGCCAGGGCCTTGGTGTTCACTGCCCACACCCAGGTGGAGGGGATACTCGGTAGGATACACTCTGCACATTTGAGGGACTCACTTTAGTGGGCGAGAATGGCAGCCAGCACCAAACTCTCTAACTATCTGGAACTAGTACCGCTCAGCCAGTGAGATCAGCAGGCAGGCAGGGACTCTCATTGGCAGGCGGGACCCCAATCTTTCAGAGGCTACGTTAGGCCATAGCTGTGGCACCCCCAAAAAACATCTGTGTTCCAAAGAAGCAATTAAAAAAGTCTGAACATGTTAAGGTTTAGCCAAATCTTTCTCTTGTAAAGATGTCTCCATGTTGCATATCCAGTCCTACTCACCGTGCCTGCCAGGCATTGGCTGGGGAATGTGGCTTCAAAATAAAATGCAGCCTCAGTGAGCCCAGAGAGGGGGTGTGGCTTAGGAGAAAGGGCTTGGGCTCTGGAGCCAGAAGGGTTTCTGTTTCTGTGACTTGTAGCTGTGCAGCTTTGGGTAAATTGCCTAACCTCTCTGAGCCCAGCCTGCTCATAAGCTGAAGTGGAAGTAATACCATTTGCTCGGTTGGAGGATGGTTGTATGGGTTATAGAGAAACGGTTCTGGAGTCAGACCATGAGGCTCATTGCTGACCCCAAGTCTTACTTGCTGTTTAACTCAGGCCAGATGTTACTCGCCTTCAGTTGTCTCATCTGGAAAACGGGGGTGAGAATGGTCCCTTCCTCACAGGGTTTTAGTAAGGATTAAATGAGGTAAGATGTGTGAGGTACTTGGCACATAGTAAGCGCTCGGGAAACTACAGCCACACTTCTTAGATAACAAGCATTTGGAACAACAGGTGTTCAACAAATGGAAGCTGAGGGAATGTCAGGGCCGAGGGCCCCGAGAGCTGCTCACCATGTTCCGGCCGCAGCTGCTCCCAGGGCCGCGGCGATTGAGAAGCAGCACCAAGCGCCCGCCCTTCCTGCCAGCCCCTGGTCGCTCAGGAGAAAGCACAGCGTCTCTGGAAGCCTGTCTTGTAGAGGTCTGGGCGGCCCACGGGGAAATCAGGAGCTCCTCACTGGCCTCCAAGCAAGGAGCACTGTTGGGTCCTCAGCTGCCTGGGGAGTAAAGCGTAAGGCCGTGCCCTCCGGGGAGCAAGCAGGACCTGCTGCTTGGCACCCCAAGTCATGCACACCCCGGATGCTAAGCTCTCAGGAGTTCATCCTGAAACCTGAAGCTTCTCCCCGAGGTGCCAACGCCACAGAACGCCCTTCTCCCAGCACCGAAAGGCATATACCCCTAAGCCCCTGTAGGAAGACTGCCTTGTAGATGAGGCTACTGAGCTGTCTTTTTCGTCTCTCTTTAATTAAACCTCTACGGATGCCGTCCAAGAACAGCCTGCCTTGACCAACACTTGGCCCCACAGTGTCATCACTGAAGTCCCCTGACCAACACTTGGCCCCACTGTGCCATTGCGTGACGTCCCCCGGAGCCTCGAGCCTCATCCTCCATCCTCATCACCGTTCCATTTCAGGATCTGGTGGGGCTGTTTGCCAGAGGTCTATTTCCTGAGCATTACTTGTGGTCAGAGGTGAGAAATCCAGCCACTAACCAGGTCCAGCGAATGTTGCCTGTAGCAGTTGCAACACACATGCTAGCTTTGGTGGAAAAACAAAGAACAAATAAATACATTTGGTAAAATCAAAGGCTGGGGTAAGCCCTCCAGGCTGCAGCGTGGAGGTGTGGGGGACTAGATGGACGTGACTCGTAATTAAGACAGCATATCGGGGACCTAACAACACCACAGGGGGAGGCTGTCCACTGAAATGGATGTCCAGACATAGCACGCCCTCATGAAAGACTTCAGCATCTTTCCTTTGGCGTTGCAGTTTGTTGAAAGATTCTTCCCTCCTCAGTAGGCAGTCCTTTACTCTCCCCTGCTGGGATCCCTCTCCCATCCTGCCTGCCCTTCTTTCTGTCGCTCTCCTTAGAAAGACTTCCTGGTCCTCCTTCCATTCAGCCTTTACCCTCCTGGCTTCACTCACACCAGCTTCTCCACAGGAGGACCTGACCCCCCGAGAGACTGGTTTAAGCCCCCTGTTCTTTCTCAAGTGGGGACTTCACTTATTCTCAAAAGCTGGACTCTATGTGCTGCTCCTCGGTGGAAGGAACATGTGGTCAGGAGGAGAAAAAAAGGCTCGGGAATAGATGATTTCCATAATTATGCTTCGCAAGCCCTTGCCTCCATTCAGCTGACACTCTTTCTTTCTGCCCTGCCAAGTGGGCTTGCTCTGGCGCTCTCTCACAAACCCCCTCCCCGCCCCCAACCGCTTTTTGAAACACATACACCAGCACCCTCACATTTCACAATAAGTAAATGGTTTAAAAAAAAAAATCTCCATTTTCTTTTTCATGCGGCAGATGGCAGTTCTCAGGAACTTGGTGGAAATTAGGCTTTCTGATTTTCTAATAAATTTCAACATCTCACACAAAAAGCACAAGCTCATTTTGATTCTGATGTTAAGTACCATATGGCATATCATCCGCGGAACGTGGCAGCTTCATACCCAGGGTAACAAGGAAGGGAGGGTCTTTCCTGTAACAACCAGGCTGAGCGCGAACGAACCAATTGGATTCCTGGGTGAATACCATTTGATAATAATATTGTATATGACAGTGGAGTAATTATCCCTCTTTTATGGTATGTGTTAATTTTCACTGCCAGTTTCCCTAATTACAACTGCCACCCAACGGACTACTTTTTGTAAATACTCTGTAAACATTTGAAAAGACATAGACAGTGCTTGTACCAAAAAAACAACAAAAAAAAAAGTCCCTAGATTTTGAAACTGTCTGGAAAATTGGCCGACATTTTATATGTTTTTCAATTGCATAGACAGCCAGGGAGGAAATTTCACGATACGGAAATTCTCCTTCTCTCTTCCATGACATAATGGACCTCCCTGCCCATTCTGTGATTACTGTTTTGAGGAACATTTTTCACTGTTACCTTTTTCTGTCTTAAGTGAGCAGTTTCACGACCTTTGACAAATGTATACTACGGTGTAGCTCACACCTAATAAAAATATAGAACATCTCTGTCATCACAGAAAGTTCCCTGGTACCCCTTCTCAATCAGCCCTACTACCCCCAACTGCCCCGTTCTGATTACTATCATATTATCACCGCAGACTGGTTTTGTTTGCTCTTGAACTTCACATGAATCGAATCATACAGTATGTTCTCTGCTGTGCCTGGCTTAACTTGTTAACTCACATTTGATGCATGGAAGAGTTCAAACATCGTTCCCCAAATTAGACATAAGTGTGGACACAGCCTCGTCTGATGTGTGTTCTGTGATACGTGATGAGGTCCAATAAGCCACATCTCATCTCTCACGGTCTGTGTGTGAAGTGCAGTGACAAACACAAATCTTTTATCTTTCATGAACTTGGGGGGAGGGCAGGATACCATTGAGAGGTCACTAGAGGAAACCTCTATCGTTTAAGGAAAGAAACTAGAGGGAGAATGCAAGGTAAGAGTGTCTGAGAAGAAAATAGAACCCTGATCTGGTTATTGGTGGTTGGTTTGTGCATTTCTGGAAGGCACCTGCCTCTTTCCTGGTAGGAAGCCTTTCCTGCGGTTGATTGTTGCCCCTAGTCTACCTCCGACTTCCTGGCTTCCGAGCCGCTGCTGGCTTTCTTTCCAGCGCCTACATCAGCAGAGGAAGGTGTCCTCGGCCACAAGACAGGGTGTGGCTGAAGCTGGGCTCCAGAGGCCCGTCTATTAGAAAATATGTCCCCCACCCCCCAGGCCTGCCAGGTCTCTGAAATTCTCATTCCTTTTGGCTACAACTTGAGAAACTCCTGACAAAATAAAAATATTATCTCTTTGGCTAATCAGATTAGCTAGCATTCACTTAAGAAGGAAAAGGACATAGAACAGGTCAACTTTGATGTGTGTGCATCAGAAGGACGGAGAAGATCAGTTTCCACATCAGTCCAAGCCATGGAGTGCTCTCTGAGAGGCAGGCTCTGCAGAGGGAGCTCCCCACCACCTAGGGCCCGCGGAGGCACAGAATGACAGAGGTACTGGGTTGGCCTCAAGCTTTCTCCCTTGGTGGGATCAATAACACATTGAAAGATGCCTTGAGGCCGGGATAACCTGGCTAAAGGTAGAGCTGTGATAAAGAGCCAGACTTCTTTCGGCATATTTGCATATTAGAAACCTTAGTGTGCAGAAACAACTGAGTCACGTATCAGTAAGAATCTTTAGGAAAAAAAATACCCAAAAGACAGGGCGGTTTGTTTTCCTAAACGTTCATAGTAAGTGCTTGTAGTCTTTTCATGCCAGCTGTGATAATAATCACTCACTTTTATCAAGCCCCACAATATGCCTGGCACAAAGCACTTTCCGTGCTTCAGAATGAGTCACATGAAATTGCCATGTTTCACAGGTCAAAGACTTTAGAATATTGGCCAACTGAACCACTTTCATTTGGTTCTGCTTAATATTAATTCAGCCTTACCATAATCCTATGGCATAGGTCCTATGGTCATGAATACCCTTGAATGATGAGAGCATCGAGGTGAAGAGACATGAAATAGCCTCCTTAAGGCTCCCAAACTATTTAGTGTCCAAGCTGGTCATTCACACCCAGGCCTATGTCCTATATCACTTTCAAGAGTAGAATAAAAGTAGCTGCTGTTAACCCCTCTCTTTTTTTCTGGAAGAGGTTTAGGCCTGTCTTGGAGTCAGAGTCAGGCGATATCTTCAGAAAAATCTCTTTTTCCAGGAAAATCAAAACTCTGGCGTATGTGAGCCCATTTTCTTTCATGTACCACGCTGGAAAGTGAGGTTTTGATTCGCGCATACGGTTAAGTACAATGTGGTGAAAAGCACCTGAAAATAGGCTCTGAATGTGGAATTCTGGATCCTTTGATTTCAAACAAGAGGTCCTTTGATTTCCCCTTAGGACAGATGAAACCAGCAAGAACTGAGGCATTTCCTACAGGGTTGTTACTAGCTAGTGAACCCAGTTCACCTCCACCATTGCTAACAGCCCCATACTCGTTGACAATGATATCTGTGTATTGTAAGAAGAACTAGAGGGCAGGGCCCTTTCCTTTACAGTTTGATCTTCCAAACTTCAGTGATGCATACAGAGGACCAGTGGGATTGCTGGGCATAAAGCGCCACCGTGTGGCCAAAACTCCACATGCCAACAGGCCACTGTACGTCACTCCTGCTGGAAAGGTGGCAGGGAGGTGTGTGGCTCCGAAGATCCACAAATCCTGACCAGGTAGAGGAGCATGGCTTGGAGGACTGGCCTCAAGTCTGAGTCTTCACCCTGGAACTGGTACCTGGGACCTGGATTAATCATGAAAAAGTCCTTTGTCTTCCCCGAGTGGTAGTGCCCCTCAGTGTAAAATGAGGCCACGACCTTCTCCAGGTGCAGCAGTTCCAGAACTGCAAAGTGAATATACATCGGACTTTGCACATTATGTACAGAACCCAGGCAAGATTGGACGTGAGGTCTCGCAACACTGGCACTCTAGGTAAGGGCTCCTAGAGACCAAAGTCAACAACCTTCCAATCCAACCTAATCTATACTTCCATTTGATAAAGGAAATTTGCAAATAAACCAGGTGATCTGGGGACCATATATAAGGAGGCATGGCAATAAAGGATTGTCACATTGTAACCAACTAAATATAACTTGCAGATTTATGTATTTTAAGAGCCCTAATAATATTAACTGAATATTTATTGAGCCTACTCTGCCAGCCACGGTGCCAAGTGCTTTACATGTATTATCCCATCGGGTGCTCACAAGGGTCCTGTGAAGTAGGCACTTGAGCTTTGTTCGTTTTACAGTTAGGACACCGGGGCTGGGGGCAGGTGGGTAGCACATTCAAGGCCATCCAACCAGTAGGTGGAGGAACCAAGATTCAAGCAGACCTCCTGCCTACAGATCCTGCTCTTAACCACAAGTTGGTGCCATGCTGTCTTCGTCAAAACAGCTTTCTCAGGAGGCTATACTTCTTCCAATTGAAACATTTTGAGAATTTCTTTTATGGCTATTTTCAGAGTATGCGGCAAAATTTTTGAATATCCTGAGAGCAAATCAACATTCTTTCATGATGGCAATAGTTAACAGTTACTATCTACCAGGCACTTACAGGTGTAAATTCATTTAATCTTCGCTATGACCCTATGTGTTAAGAAATGTTACTATCATACCCAATTACCATTTGAGAAAAATAAAGCATAGAGAGCCTAAATCATCTGCCCACTTTTACACAGCTGGGGCCTCAGGCCCACAGCTTGGATGAGACCCTGTGAGATGGGGTAAGGCTGGGGAGTTTGTTCTTTGCATGAGGGGGCTCTTGGGACCCAGAGTCCATCCCCACGCCCCCCTGGTGCAGGCCAGAGGCCACCCAGTGAAAGTGGTCCTCAGTAATGAACGACACTTCAGGCTCCTACTACAGGCAACTGTGTCTCAGGAGGGCTTGAGATTTAGAAACAGAAGCAGCTCCGATCTGGGTCTCATGAGAAGGGTTAGTGAGCTCTCTGGGCTGTGGACAGTCCGATTTTAAATCAAAATGGAGACTGCTTTTCTCACCTGGCTTTGGAGCCTGCCCCACAGACCTGCCGGTCCCCCATGCCGATTCCCCTCTCACCTCTGGGCTCAGTCCCCCGCCCTTGGAGCTCTTCCTTGAACCTCACTTGCTCCTCCTCTGCTTAGCCACTGCATGCTGGGGTGCTCCAGGCCCCAGGGGTCAACTTCCTCCCTCTCACATCTCCACTCAGCACCTAGGTGATCTCTCCGCCCTGTGGCTTCAGATTCCATCTCTGCGAGGATGGCCCCAGGATTACAGCCTAGACCAAGCCACTCCCCTGAGCTCTACACAAAGGTGTCTAATTTCCCATTTGACATCTCTGCTTGGAGGTCTACAGAAAGCTCTAAGTGAACATACCTAAAATATAGCTCTTGATTTCCCTCACCACCAAATACCCCTACCAGTCAGCCCATCCCTCGTTCAGCTCAATAAAGGGAAGCTCTGTCACTACCCCATGTCTCCACAGTGAATTCCCAGCTAACCTAAATACTGGAAAGTTCTCCTTCAGAGTTGACCCTAAATCTAATCATCTTTGGCTATCTCCCTGTCCCTGCCCTGGTCAAGCCACTCCACCTGGACCCCACAGAGCTGCTCAACAGCTGTCCCCAACCCTGCATCCCCAGTCAAAACCTCACCCAACAGCCAGAACCAACTTTTAAAAATGCCATCAAATTGTGTTATTCCGTTGCTCAGACCCTCGAGAACTCCTCCGCACCTCCCTTTCTGCTCATCAAGACCCCCTGATGCTGTTCCACGTGGGGCCTCCCTTTGCCTGGGGGGTTCTCTTCCTGTTCTCCATTCATCCCCTACTTCATTCCGTTCAAGTGTCACCGCCTCTGAGAGGCCTCCTCTGGCTGAACACCCACCTTCTGCCTCTCCACGCTCCATGCCTTTCTCCACTGGACTTCACAGCATTTCACCCCTGGCCGTTTCTTCTATGTAAATATATATGCATGTCATGGATGACTGCTTATTGCCTATATACCCCTGCCCCCAAATTTAAAAGCTCTGAAGGAAGGGATCTGGTCCTATTCTGCCCTCAGGGCCTGGAAGAGTGCTTGGCAAATACGGGTGCTCAATAATGCACTGTGGATCAATCAGGGACATCTTGGAGCCTCCTCGCATGGGCCATGCTCCCTCCAGCACAGGTCCCTCACCACGATCTTCCCTCAGTCTCGCTCCATGGCCCACGGCCCTTGACATTTTGATACCTCATGGTCTCCTGCTGGTCTCAGCTCATGGTCACTTCATTCATTTACACGATCTGTCAATCATTCAGTCAACACGCAGTTGGTGTAGTTCTAAGCCCCAGGGACAGAGTGAACAGAACAGACTAAGCGCTTGCCCACATGGGGCTCACAGTCTAATGGGGACATAGACATGTGTGCATGCGCGCCCGTGTGTGTGTGTGTGTGTGTTTATGCATTAGATCATGGCATACACTACAGAGAAAACTTCAGCATGGTAGGGATGAAGCAGTGATGCTTGAGAGCCGGTGGTTAGGAGAGGCCTCTCTGAGGAGGCGACTGTTGAGTACTGGAGCGTGACAGATGAAACCATGCAGGATCTAGAATGTCCTCCCCAAGCCACCCTGCCCTGACTAGCTCAGAGTTGTCTGTTACAACTTTTGGGGGACACCCTGGGCCTCTGGTATGGCGCACGCTACAATTCTGATTCACGTGTGTTGGTGCAATCCTTTGGTTAATGTCTGTCTCTTCTGTGAGACTGAAAGCTCTGTGAGAGGCTCTGTTTATGTTATATCCCCAGACACAGGGCTGGGACAGAGTATGTGCTCAATGGTATTCGTCAAATGACAGATAAAAGGATAAACAAACATAGGCAATTCCCCCAAGAGACTGTCCAGCCGGCACTGGCATCCTCTGTGGCCTGTGAGGTCAACCAAAATGGCCACGAATGGCTGTGTGAATTGATTTACAAAGTATGTCTGCCCAAACCTCCACTCATCACACCACACTTCCCTCCTCCTATCAAGGAGAACTGCATAGACCCAGAGTGTTGAGAAGAACTAGGGTGGGGGGTGTTGCTGAGCATCCGGTGTTTGATCAGAGATGCTAGAACTGCTAGAGGAAGACAGACCCTGACGATGCAGGCGAATGACATGGGACCACGGATAAGACCTGCCACAGGAGTCTGATCTGGCCAGATTTGAGGAGTTTAGGGGCAAACCCCACACGCTGGGAAGGAAAGAAGTCAAAGAAGATGGAGAAACCAAGGCAGGCAGGGAACAGTCAGGAGTGGGACAAGGGCTGGAGAGTCTCTCTTGCCGAGGACATGGCCGCTTGGATTGGTTTAAGCCCACAGTGTTTCAGGGGACAGCCTTGGGGATCGTCCCTCTCCCTGTACTGGGTTCTGTGTCACCTCTCCACTCTCCAACTCAAGATGCAATAATGGTGCAATATTCTTCATCCCCATCTGCCCAACTCTATGCTTCTCCTTTGACTTCCTCTAACCTTTTCAATCTGATTTTCCACGGCTGCTCAATAGAAACCCTGCCCTTCAGTCAAGGGCGCTTCTTTACTGTCCCCTGCCCTTTCTGCTACTGTTCCCATGGCTGTGCTTTTGCATGCTGTTCCCCGCTGGAGGATGCCAGCCCCCAGCAGTCCTCTGCTAAAGTCCAAACCCATCAAGGCTCCACCCCAGCCATGACGTTCTCCCCTAACACCCAAACTCCATGGGCTCCTCCCTTCCCAGAGCTACTTTTGTAGGAAGACGGTAACACTCAGTGAGCAGAAGGAGCTCAGCACTGCTTCTCTGTGTTCATCCTGTTTTCTCCCTTTGGATCACCAACTGCCAGAGGGCAGAAAGCAGATCAAGTTCTTGGCACGTAGCAGTTGACTTAATAAAGACGTGGTGGACTCACTGAAGGAAAACATCACTCTTGACTGGCAGCAATGTTTATCTAGAACCATTCCTCATCCTTATAGGGTTGAAGTGACATATTTTTCCACTTGGGAATTTTGTATAATTAAAAAGTCTTTCTGAAATTGGAACCTGGCAGACAAGACAGAATTTTACCTTAACCAAATTACAAGGGAGCTGCTGGAAGCAAAGGAATGTGTAAATGAGAGAATGTAAATGTAAAATCAGAGTTAGCCACAGATACTGGGCATTTATAATGAAGCTTAAAAGGGAATTGGGCCGGGTCTGTAAGAAGGACTAGAACATCTTGTGATGCTGTATGATTGGCTAAATAATGGCCTTCCAAAGATGTTTCCATCTGAATCCCAAGGACCTCCGAATGTCACTTTATATGGCAAAAGAGATTTTGCAGATTTGATTAAATTAAGGATTTAGAGGTAGAGAGAGTACCCTAGATTGCCCAGGTGAGAGTGATGTAATCACAAAGATCCTTACAAATGGCAAGCAGGAGCTCAGACTGAGCAGGTGGAGATGCGACGAGGGAATCAACAGCTTGGTGTGATGCAAGGATGGGGTCACCAGCCAAGGAATGCAGGAAGCCCTGGGAAGCTGAAAAAGGCAAGGAAGTGGATTCTCCTCCAAAGCCTCCAGAATGAACACAGCCCTGCCGACATCCTGACCTAACCTGGTGAAACTGATTTTGGTTCTTCTGACTTCCAGACTGTAAGAGCATGAATGTATATTGCTTTAAGCCTTTAAATCTGTGGTAGTTTATTACAACAGCAACAGGAAACTTATCCCCTTTGCAAAGGCGATCAGTGTGAGAGGAACACCATGTCCTGTGAGAGACACCCTGGGCTCTGAGTCTGAGAATGGGCACCAGGAAGGTTGGTCTTGGCAGCCATGCTCTCTGTTGCATGGCACACGGCCAGGTATACACGATTCAAATCGAACTAGCAGCCCCATGCATCTTGCCCCATGAAGCAGAAGACAGTTTGTGGTGGGAGCTAGAAACCAGGGCTAAAAAATAAGCCAGATACCACGGACACACATCCTCTCTTTTTGACATTCTGTCAGTGGATAGATTTTCATGTATCAAAACTGAGAACCCTGGGAAAGCCAGAGATGCTAACATATAATTCCACTGAATAACTGGCCAATCCAAAGAGGAAAAGAATCCGTCAACTCAACTGGGTTTTCTGAATTGACTTTTATTGTTTCAGATTTGATTTATCTCAAACCCCAGCAGACACCATCTCAAGATTCCCCAGGCAAAGCCCACATCCTTGCGTTTATCACCAACTTCAAACATCTAAAAATTATCCCCAAAGACAAGATACCCTTCTGTTTCCCAATCATGGAATGTTTCATGCTCTCTACGTATAATCTCTTGAAAGACAAAAAAACAAAACAAAAACTAAAACCATACAAAACAAAGCAAAATAAGATGGCACAGCTTCAGGTTCCATAAGCAATGAATGCTTTAAAAAAATCAGGACTGAAACATCCTCTCAGTCGTATTTATTTTTTCTTACCTGTAAAAACAAACTGTACACAGTATCTTCACCACGTAATTTCAGGGTGGATCTATGATAAACTGTAGTTAGATAAGAGGCAGAGTAAAGACACCTTTATCCTGAGTTCATCCCCAACAGTGAACTTTCATAGATGAGGCTTCAAACAAGGCCACATTTGGAGAAAAGAAAGATCCATGGTGGTAAGTGGCAGGGCTTTAATGCAGTTTATAAAACAAATCTCCTAAATGTTTATTTTCCAGTCAAGCTTCTGGCTGTAGTTGGGTTAGTACAAGCAACAAAATGAGAGAAACCTTCCCAACAGTGACATTGGCACTTGAACAATAATAAAGAGAAGTATTAAAACATTTCCGGTATGGTTTCACTCTGAAAACACGTTGAGATAAAATTTCTAAGAATGCAACATAATTAGTAGCTGTCTTTTCTTTCTAAGAGTTACATAGCCTTAGATTCATATAATCAGGTTCACATAAATAAAAGGTTCTTCCTAAAAAATGGAACAATAAGAATATCATCCCACAGTCATGGCAGAAAGGAAGGCTCTGTTCAGTTCTCCGAGTGACCTTAGCCTAGAATATCCTTGGCTTAATTCAAATAAATGATTGGGTTTTTTTTTTTAGTCTCTCTCCCTCCCTTCTGCCCAACGGCCCTTTATACCCACAGACTGGTTTTTAAGAAAATGCCAAAAAAAAGCAGCAAGAATGGATAAAGTTCAGTATATTCTCCACACCAGTGGTTCTCAAGCTTGAATGGGCACAACTCCTATATGCAAAAATGCAAAAAAAAAGTATTTAGAAATACAAAAAATATATTTTAAATGTAATTCTGATTCAGATGGTTCCTAAAATACAGAAATCCTTTCTATGCGAGAAGAATGTAATGATTCTGATTGTTCTCTTAACTGGAGAAAAGGAAAGGTGTGGCCTGTCATAACTGGTTCCATGGATACTTAAAAAGATTTTTCTTAGTAAGAATTAGAAGAAAAAAAAAAGGATCACCCCATCTCCCTTCTTCTCTAGCCAATTGCCTGCGGGAATGGGAGCTGAGCTTTTGGGCCAGAGGAAATAGTGTGGTCCCCAGGCAGGCCCCCACATATCCCTTCCCTCACCCCATTGCCAGGTCATTAGCCTTATCTTAGCCTAATGCAGCAGGAGTTTCTGGAAAACTCTGGAAAGAGTTAGAGCAAAGGGAGCTGCTTCTTACCTGCATTCTGCACACAAGAAGGCAACCTCAGTGCAGATCCAGTGTGTCTCTGAGCCTCATAGAAAGAGGAGCTACCTCTTTGAAGCTTTGGCCCAGAAATCTACAAGTGAGTTCATTTCCAGTACTGAGCACATCGCTAGCAGCCACCTGGACAGACACCTGGAGAATGAGGACCAGGCCAGGTGGGGCTGGGTGAGGTCAGGGGAGTGAGCCAGACAATCCACTCAAGACCTTCCATTCCTTTAGCTCTTGAAGACCAGGCAGGCTGTAAGTCCCTGCTCACCAGCCCACACAGAGAAACTCAGGCTCTGAGAGTGTCCTGAGACCTGTCCCCCTGGGAAGCCACAGGTCTGTTTGGCACTAGTGTGGCACCAGGAGGCAATGTGCTGAGGTGTTTGACTGTGTTACAAGTTGCATTTTCAAATCTACCAAACACCTCATGCTGTGCTGAAAGGAGACAGCTTCTCCACGACCCAGCCTAAGACATATCAAGGAATCCAGATGGAGTCAGGGCACTGTCCACTCCCAGAGTCTTTCTCGAAGCAGCCACTGCCCTTTGGGGTTCTCTGTCTCATAGTAGTCCTCCCCAGGAGACACCTGGGGCTCCAACGCAAAGAGCTCTGCATCCCACTCAGTATCTTCTCCTGAGAAGTTGAAAAGGATCTGTCTGGAGCTCCCCAGGCTAGAAGGAAGGAATGAGGCAGAAGGTTTCAGTTGGGCTTGGCTGGCCACACAGAGGGAAGGTATGCTTGATGACCACCATCTCATGGAGACTCTCAGATTGCTGCCCTATCCCTGGGCCTTGGGAAGGACCAAATGGTGTTGCCATGGGGGCAGTAGGTGGACCTCAGCCGGACCTTGGCCTGGCCTTGAAGGGGGAGGATGGGTGGTGAGGACTGGGTTGTGAGTTTAATACGTCCAGTGCATGGTCTGTTACTGTGGAAGGAAAATGCTATCTAGAAAACCGCTAAATCCAACAGGGTCTAGGCTTTTGTAGAAGCAAAAGAAGACAGCTGATGAGGCTTGGCAGGCCCTTTTGTTGCAACAGGCAAGGCCCTGCAGCATGCCCTGGGTTGCCCAAACCAAGAAATAACTTACTGCTCTGAGTGAGTAGAGGACAGGAATTTGATGGTTAGTGATGGGAACTAGGCCTAGGGGAGGAGGATCTAAAAGGAAAGCGGCCAAAGGAGATGGTGGTAAGATGGCCCAAGAGGCGCCGGGCCAGCAAGAAGTTCTACATCTGGGAGCCTGGCCAGTGCCTTTTGGATAGGGGCGTCTCGTTCACTTGATGTTGGTTTCCTCTCGGCACTACGCTCTATTCAACCTCAAACTCATTAAAAGTTTGTAGCGCACGATGCGTCAATGGCACCGGGGGGAATCCATGAAGGCGGATGGCACAGTGCATGGGCTAAGTAGGCCAGAGAGAAAGGGAGGCAGACCCAGGAGGAAGCAGGTTAGGAGCAGGCAACAGCAGTGAACCAGGCCAGAGTGCAGACTACCAAAAAAGGTGTCCAAACTAAGACCTCCCCGACAAAATATGTATATGTAAGAATAATAGTTGGCATGAAAGATGGGGCTCGAGGCACCTTAAGGATCACCCCAAGTGACTGGAGGCCATGCGAGCATCTTGGTCATGCGATTTAGACCTAGCACTTACTCTTTTTTGCAGGCTTTGGGCTTAAATTTCCAAGTGTTGAAGGCCCCTTCCACAGCCTTGGGCAAATAAATGGGGTGCCTCTCGAGTCTCCTCTGAGTGCCCATGGTCCTGCGCTCGGTGCTCCTTCGAAACCGGCCGTCTACAGTGTGCACCGTGTGGGCAGCGATATCCTCGGAGTGTCTGCGCGGCACCCGCAGGATCCAGTTAGAATGCAAGCTGTGCTCCTGGGAGCTGGTGGCCACTGGAAGAGAAAAGCATGTGACCCGGGAAGGAAGGACCTGCCACTGGGAGGAGCATAAGGCAAAGGAGAGGGTGGACTGGACTGAAAATTCACCGGAAGTGGGTACAGACAACCATGTTTCTAATAGAGAATTCTTAGAAAGGCCTGATAGCCAAGCAAAATTGACTCTGCAGTTGCGGTGTAGGAGGAATGCAATGGTACATATATATGTCCATTAAAAATGAGGACGTAGGCCAGGTGCGGTGGCTCACGCCTGTAATCCCAGCACTTTGGGAGGCTGAGGCGGGCAGATCACCTGAGGTCAGGAGTTGAGACCAGCCTGGCCAACATGGAGAAACCCCATCTCTATTAAAAATACAAAAATTAAGCAGGCGTGGTAGCAGGTGCGTGTAGTCACAGCTACTCGGGAGGCAGAGGTAGCAATGAGCCAAGACTGCACCACTGCACTCCAGCCTGGACGACAGAGTGAGACTTAAAAAAAAAAAATAGGACACAGATCTATATTTATTGACTTGGAAAGTAGCCCAAGATGTATTGTAAGTTGTTAAATAAAATGAGATCCTAGTTTTATTTTGAAAATATTAAAATGAGTCTGTATGTGTATGTATGAGAGAGAGAGAGAGAGAGAGAGTGTGTGTGTGTATGTGTGTGTGTGTGTGTGTTAACACCACAGTCAGAAGGACATATCCCCAAATGTTAACCGTGATGATTATCTCTGGGTGGTAGTTTTGCAGGTCATATTTTCTACTTTCTTCTTTATGCTTCCGTATGTTGTCTGTTTAATTTGATTTACAATGAACATATAGTATTGTTATCAGAGAAAAGTGGCCATTTCATGAATTTGATAAAAATGACTTGGTCACAGCCCTTTTTATTAAAAATTATAACTCTGAAAATGACCCTTGAATCCTTAATGAGTTCTGTCATCCTTTCACCAATATCCTGAATGTCCTAGGCCCTCCCTCACTCCCAGGAGCAGGGCTGCTCTCTGTCAGGGACTGGAGGGGCTGCGTGGGAGAGGAGGGTAAGAATAAGCTTGGGAGCAGGGTTAACCTTCTGTGAAACTGCACAGAACCCGACCTGAGACCCCAAATCTCACAGATACACATCTATCAAGGCCAGAACAACAACAATAAATCACAAGCTTCCTTCAAGCATTAGAGAAAACACTCATGAATTGTTTAATATTGATACCAAAAGCTGTGACCTGGGTATAAAGGGCCAGTGAGCCCCCTGAATAAAACCATCATTAATTTACACCATGGGGGGCAAGTTAAAGATTGAACAAGTGGTTTGGCAGTCACATGATGGAATATAAAGGGGGCTCAACCGATGAATGTGTTTGGATTCTTTGCTCTCCAGCAAGAGGGACACCCCAGGACACACCTTGGTAGGGAGGGAAGCGTGGCCTCAGGCCTTGCCCCACTCCAGCTGCAGCTGTCCAGGCTGGGTCTGGGCAACCACTGTGGGCCTCTCCTGCCCTACACACCACCCTACTACCTAGCCTAGGCAGGGTCAGAAGCTGGATTCTCAAATACAGTTTGTCTATTATTCCCTTTCTTTTTTTTTTTTTAAGTTGCGGTGAAGTATACAGAACATAAAATTTACCATCATCACCATTTTTTTTTTGAGACGGAGTCTTGCTTTATTGCCCAGGCCGGAGTGCAATAGCACAATCTTGGCTCACCACAACCTCCATCTCCCAGGTTCAAGCGATTCTCCTACCTCAGCTTCCCGAGTAGCTGGGATTACAGGCGTCCACCACCACACCCGGCTAATTTTTGTAATTTTAGTGGAGACGCGGTTTCACCGCGTTGGCCAAGCTGGTTTCAAACTCCGGACCTCAGGTCATCTGCCCACCTCAGCCTCCCAAAGTGCTGGGATTACAGGCGTGAGCCACCCCACCCGGCCATCATTACCATTTTTTAAGTGGGCCGTTCAGTAGTGTTCAATATATTCATGTTGTTATGCAAGTGATCTCTGGAACTTTTTCATCTCAAAAAACTGAAACTGTTCCCTTTAAATGACACCCCTCATCAGTCCTCCTTCCTTCATCATTTCCCTATTGCTGTCCTTCTTGGAGTCTTAGGAAAGTCCCACCTGTCTCAGCCATGGTAAGTGGACCACAGGGAAAACATTTCTGTCCAAATACGGCCCCAGAGTGTTGGAGGGGCAGGCTGGAGCAGTGGCAGCAGACACAAATGAAGCAACAGATCCCCACGGAGGACAGGCTCAGTGCCAGGCTCCAGCTTGGAGGCGCAGGGCTTCCCTTTAATCAGGGAGGTGGGATTCCTGATGGCCTATCCTGTAAGTCCACCCCAGAGCCCCCAGGCCATCCTCACAGCATCACAGCCCCACTCGCCTTCAGCCACCATCTTCCCACTGCCTTCTGGCACTCACCATCAAAGTCCACATCTTCATTTGGCGGGCTGGCCTCGGCAGTCCGGGGCCGTCTCTCTGTATCCAGCTCTGCAATGATGGAGTCAAAGAAAGCAATGGCCTCGGCCACATCAGCGCTGAACTGCGAGTATTTCTTTGGGGTTGCTTTCTGTTAGAGGTGAAGGGGAGAACAGGGAGTTGCCTGAGCCAGTAAGCCAGAGACTCAGAAAAGGATTAAATGTTGCTAAAACGAAATGCACGTGGAGTTAGGGATTTGTGAGGTTTCAAAGGCAACTATGAGTAAGCGCCCTGTGGAAGGAAGGCAGATACTCCAGGCCCATAATTGCTGTAGGTCAATGGATTTCTAATTATCTCAGGAAGGGAGACTGAAAGGACAACAAGATCTACTTCTTTCTTGGTCACAGATTTGCTGTCAGACATTAGGCAAAATAATTAGTCTTTTTTGGCCTTCTTCCTTGCTAATAAACACCCAATTAGGAGATTGTACAGTTCCTTAGGTAGGTGATGAGACGCTCACAGCGGGAAAGAGATGACAGATCTCTAGATATGTTGAAAATGCTCTAAGAGTTGTCAGTTTCTATAATAACCCAACTGTACATTTTAAAATAACTAAAAGAGTATAATTGGAATTTTTGAAACACAAAGGATAAATGCTTGAGGGGATGGATACGTTTTCCATTATGTGATTATTTCACATTGCATGCCTGTCTCAAAACATCTCATGTACCCCATAAATACATACCCCATAAATATATACCTACTATGTACCCACAAAAATTAAAAAAAAATTTTTAAACAATAAAGATGTCAGTTTCTAAAGGGACCAAATTTACAGTCAAATCATAGAATAAATTAAAATTAGTATGACTGTTTGAAAAGTACA
The DNA here is from genome assembly GCA_963573385.1 of Cacajao melanocephalus. NCBI lineage: Eukaryota > Metazoa > Chordata > Mammalia > Primates > Pitheciidae > Cacajao > Cacajao melanocephalus. The sequence continues at coordinate 42,448 of CAUYLG010009698.1, forward strand.
AGGAATAAAATAGAGTTTCAAAAATCTATTCAGTAGCTAGCCAGGTTCCAGGCTGTTTCACGATCTCAGTTCATCTTCAAAATGTCCAGTCATGAGTGACTGACATCATGGAAGTTCAAGATCCATGGTGGGTTTCAGTGGAGAATTCATGGCCTCCAGAATTGACCAAATCAATATGTGTACTAACAAAAAACTCTCTGAGGAATTTAGGAAATAAGAGAACTTGGGGAGAGAAAAAAGGGACAGATGTGTTAACATGGGCACATTTGATCCAATGTAGACTTATTACTTTATGTGAGCATTTTCGAAAACACTGAATATGATTTAATTATAGACTGGTATGTCAGGAAAGAAAACAATGGCATCTCTGTGTGTACAAGATGTTTATGAAATGTATGCATTTTGTACTACTAAGAAACATTTTTAAATAGAGAGGTTTTTTTGTTTTATACTTGCAAAATATAAAAGGAAAGCTCTAAGAGCTTTCTTAGAGGAAGATGTTGAAGGACCGCAATATACACCCTTAATATGATTTGCTTCTGTGTTCCCACCCAAATCTCATCTTGAATTGTAATCCCTACATGTTAAGGGTGAGACCCGGTGGGAGGTGACTGGATCGTGGTGGTTTCCTCCTTGTTGTTTTTGTGATAGTGAGTTCCCATGAGATCTGATGGTTTAAAAGTGTGGCACCGCCCCTTTGCTTGCTCTCTCTCTCCTGCTGCCTTGTGAAGAAGGTGCCTACTTCCCCTTTGCCTTCCACCATGATTGTAAGTTTCCTGAGGCCTACCAAGCCATGTGGAACTGTGAGTCAATTAAACCTCTTTTATTTACAAATTACCTAGTCTTGGGTAGTATCTTTATAGCAGTGTCTCCTGGTCCTTCTGCTCTTGTCACATTGGTCACCTATCCACCTGCTTTCTGACTGGCAGAAGCTTTTGGAAATCTCTTTTCCATGGATGGCCTTTATCTTTTAAAATGAAACTGAGGAGAGGAAAAGTAGAAACCTCACGAGCAAAGAGAACAAGAGAAAGGCCACCCGTGAAAGAGAGATTTCCAAAAGCTTCTGCCAGTCAGAAAGCAGGTGGAGAGGTGACCAATGTGATGAAGCAGAAGGACCAGGTCCTAAAACATCATGAGTGGGGTCGCAGCTGAGAAGAGGTACAATTCAACCTTCAGGAAGTGAAGACACTCTAGACTGGGCGACTCCAGGCACACCAAGGGCTGGGCGTGGGGTGAGACTAAAAAACCAGGAGGCTCAGTCTCTGAGTGCAGCAGGCCCAGCTGCCAGGCATCCTTCCTGCAGGCAGGTGACAGAAGGCTCAGCCTGGAGGTAGGTCCACACTTGTTTATTCTCCCTGCATTTTCTTTTGCTGCTTCCTCTGCCTTGGATGTTCTCACTGGCTGACTCTGATTCATCCATTGAACTTGGCTGAGACTGCTCCTTCTCCGGGAAGCTTACCCTTTTCCTGGGCTAAGTTTCCATCCTCCAGGTTCCCATGGGTCTCAGTACCTAACCTTAGTCTACTATGACACATCGTTTTAGAGATTTTTGGTGGAGAAGAGAGAAACAAAGAATGGAGAAAGCCACCCAACCCAGCCTGACCCCTGAGGAAGTTTAAGTATTATTTAATAACAATGCAAGGTCCATAGTGGTTTTGCACCTCAAAACCCACCTCCACATGGAGGGATCATCTCCAAGTCTCCAGAAGTCAACTCCCATTAGTGTTTAGCTTAATGTAATTTATTTTAATGATATTTTATTATCATATTTAATTAAAATATATCATTATAAATTATAATAAGTCCAAATTATATAAACCAGTTTGGGAATAAATATAATTTATTTTTAATAAGCATATCATTCAACTTATGAAGCTTAGAAGTACACAGGCATATCCTAGTTTTAAAAATGTTTTATTATAAAAATTTTTCAATAGAAAAACTATAGAAAATAGAGCCGTGAATCCCATACACTCATCATCAACAACCACCATCATCTTTCTGTCATTCTTGTTCATCTAGCAATCTCTCACTTTTTTTTCTGAAAGCTAATCCTAAAAAAGATAATTTTACTCATAAATACGCCAAAATGTATCTTTAACAGATAAGAGTTTTCAACAACATTACCCACAATATTATTATACTTAACAAAACTGGTAATTTCTTAGTATCAGCAAGTACCCAGTTTATGTTCTATTTTTCTTGACTGACTCAAAAATGTCTTGTACAGGTTGGTTTGTTTAAGTTAGGATCCAAACAAGGTCCACATTTAACTGCTACCTGTTCCAGTCTCTTTAATGTTTTATGCAGGTCATTTAATTGAAGAATCTGCGTCATTTGTTTTATAGACTTTCTCACATTCTAGATTTGACTGACTCCTTCTTCTGGGAATTGGTTCACACGTTTCTCTATTCCCCAAATCCCCTATACTAGTCCTTAGATCTGGAGCAGGGCTGTACAGTAGGACTTTCTGTAGCGCTGGGAGTGTTCCACATCTGCACTGTCCACTATGGGGGCCACTAACCACGTGTGGCTATTGAGTACTTGAACAATGACTACCATGATTGAGGAACTGAACTTTTAATTCTTCAATTTAAATTTAAATAGCCATATGTGACTGGTGGCTACTGAATTGCAAAGTTCAGATTTAAAGGTTTAATTCAATTCAGATTTAATTTTTTAAATAGTAAGGTTAGTAGTGCTGTGCATCACATATTAGGAGGCACACAATGCATGTTTTCCTGTTTTATGCAATGTTGACTTCGATTGGAGGTTTATGTGATGTTGGCTTGATCCATCTACTATAAAATTTGCCGTCTACCTTTTACTTAACGCTTTTAGCAGTTATGCTTAGATTCATTATTTTACTACTAGCTGCAAAATGTTGCTTTTCCAGTTCTTCAGCCTTCCTGCATTTATTAACTGTGCTTTTGGTATGAAGACCTTTCCCTCATCAACCACACAGTCTGTTTAGGAATGGCAGAATACTTGCTCTTTTTCTCTCATATAATAAATTGATACCCTAGAAAGTTCTCAAGCTAACCAGTAAGATTCATTTGCTTGTTTGTTTGGGGGGGGTAATATTTAAAATTCATGTATTTTTAACATATTTTATGTCATTTCATCAGTTGTAATTATCCTTTTTGATACTCACACTGCCCTGTATTTTGACATCAAGAACTCTTTCAAGGTGGATCCTGAGTCTCTTTGAGATCCTTGAGAGCCTCTGAACTTTTAGACATAACAAATGCCCAATATTCATCTTGTACGTTTTCTACTCCAGACCTGGATTCTGTTACTTCTCCAAAAACACTTAATCTTTAGTTGGAAGTGGTATTTAGACAGCACAATATACGTGTTAGGGATTTTATTGCTACAGTGTTGTCATTACTTCTAGGCCTTTTCAGTGCAATAAACTAGGAAATACTAATTTTTTAGAAATAAAAAAAAATCTTGAGTTCATACTGATATTTGCAATTCAAATTTAAACACAGTGTGTTCATGGTTCCTCTTCCCACACTTTTCATTACTGCTATAATACATTTCACTTTTAATTATGCTATAAACACACAATATATTGCTACCCTTTTTCGCTTTAGACAATTAGTTATAATTTACAGAATTTTAAAATGTTTTAAACCCACAAATTGTATTTTTACCTTTTTCCAGTCATCTTCACCTCTTTGTGTGGATCTGAGTTTCTATCTGGTACCACATTTACACTTCAAAACGTATCCTTAATATTTATTGTACTACAGTTCTGCTTAAGAATGAATTCTTATAGTTTTTGCTTGTCTAAGAATGTTTCTTTTGCTTTCAGAACTCTGTTGACAAGATTTTTTTATTTCTTTCAGTGCTTTAAAGATATCATTTTTGATATAGTTTGACTGTGTCCCCACCCAAATCTTATCTTGAATTGTAGCTCCCATAATTCCCATGTGTCATGACAGGTTGCTGGTGGAAGGTAATTGAATCATGGGGGCAGGTCTTTCTTGTGCTGTTCTCATGATAGTGAGTTTCTTGAGATCTGACGGTTTTACAGAGGGGAGTTCCTCTGCACAAGCTGTCTTGCTTGCCTCCATGTAAGATGTGCCTTTGTTTCTCCTTTGCCTTCCACTATGATTGTGAGGCCTTCTCAGCCATGTGGAACTGTGAGTCCATTAAACCACTTTCTTTTATAAATTATCCAGTCTTGGGTATGTCTTTATCAGCAGCGTGAAAACAGACTAATGCAACTCCATTGTTTCCTGGCTTGCATCATCTCTGGTGAGAAATTTGCTATAATTTTTATCTTAGTTATGCTGTGTCATGTGTCTTTTTTCTCTTTGGCTTTTCAGCAATTTTATTATGATATATGGAGCCTTTATCATTTTGTTGCTGTTGTTGTGCTATTGATCCTGCTCAGTGTTTTCTTAACTTCTTAGATCTGTTGTTTCGTGTATGTCATTTATTTGGGGGAAATTCTCAGCCATTATTCCCTCAAATATTTCTTATACTTCCTTCTTTCTTTCTCTTTCTTCTTCTCTGGGATTCCAACTAATGTTAGACTCCTTGACATCATCCCACAGCTCTTGAATGTTCTGTTCTTTTTTTTTTTTTTTAAACTATGTCTTCTTTTTGTGTTAGTTTTGGTCATCTCTTTGGACCCATCTTCAAGTCTACTGATGAGCCCAGCAAATGCATTCTTCATCTCTGGTCTGTGCTGCTCATTTCTAGTCTTTTCATTTGGTTCTTTCCTATGGTTTCCATCTTTCTGCTGGAATTATCCATCTGATCTTATGTGTTTTCCACCTATTCCATTAGGGCTTTTAACATATTATAGTTTTTAAAAATTTTCCTGTCTGATGGTTCCAATGTGTCATAGCTGAGTCTGGTTGTATCAGTTGCTTTGCTGCTAGGCACTGCATTATTCTTTTCTTGCTTTTTCATATAATTCATAATTTTTTGTTGAAGGCCAGGCATTTTATGTAGGTCAGTAGACACTGAGGTTTTTATTCCTACAAATGGTCTTTCCTTTGGCGAGGCCTTTAGTTTGGCTTGGAGTCAATCTAGATAAGATTTTAGCTGGGACTGGGTCTGTGGTTGCTATGGTTACTCCACATGCATCACAGACTTTAAATCTCTCTAGAAATATCTCCTGTTTAAAGTAGAGCCTAATTTTCCGGAGAGTTTGTCCTCAGTGTCTGCTGCATCCTCAGCTTTAGGTCTTTCCTTTGTGCTTTCCTTAAAAGAGGGTCTCCCTCCACACTTTTGCACCTCTGTTAGCAGTATTCCACTGTCAGTTTCTATCTGATGCTTTTTAGAATGGTGGTGAGAGGCAGGATGGCATTCACTGTTTTCTGATGAGGCCCTGGTCTCAGGTGGGCACTGTGTCCCTGGGGATGCAGACTTCTCCATGGCCTTGTAAGGATGAGAGTGATATTCTTTCCTGCTCTCTGCATCCTGAGCAGAAACTGACAGTATCTCTAATTCACATTGAATGGTAGAGGTTTCATACTTAACTTCTTTAATTTATATTTGTATCTCTATTAAACTGAAAATCTTGGTTCCATGCGACATTAAAAAGATTTTTATTTATTTTACCCTACTATATATAATCATTTCAAAATAGTAACACCAATATTACAAATAGTAAGCCCATTGAATACAGTTTAAGATATGTGTGTGTATCTATATGTGTGTGTGTGTGTTTGTATGTGTTCTGTTCTTGGACTCTATAACCAAAATTCTGTTTTAAAGTCCTTGAAATAACACTTTTCTGTGTGATTATGCTTTTGACTTGGTAATTTGCTAGATTCCTGTGCTTCAGTTGGGTTTCATGTTTTAGGGATTGCTTTTTTCTTTTTGCTTTAATATTTTAAAACTATGTAAATAATATGCATGGCTCCGAAACCAAAACTATAACTAACATTCAAGAGAGGGCTTGCTTTCATGTCGGTCCCTTCTCTTCATCTCCTCTATCTTTTCTTTAGTATTTTGTTTATCTTTCTATCATTTATTTGAAAATATAAGCAAGCATATTTGTATTTACCTACTTTAAAAAAGAAAAGGAGCATACCATGCACATCTGTGAGCACTGCTTTCTTCACTCAGTGTATCCTGAGGATCACTCTATAGCAGTAAATAGAGATCCTCCTCATCCCTTTTAATAGCTGCATTGTTCTCCATTGTATGGACATGCATAGGAACAAACAACAATCCCCTGCTGATAGATTTTTGGGTAGTCTGCAATCTTTTGCTATTAGTGCAGCAATGAAAAGTCTTGTCATATGTCATTTTGTATTTTGTCTGTAATACTATAGTTTGATATAGGCTTCTATTCATAAATACTCAGCTTGCTCTAGGTGTCTTAAAGAGAGAATGGTGAGCATCAGGTAATCTGGCAAGTTAGGTAAGTAGGATTTGGTTAACAGAGCTTCTATTGTCCTTTCATAAATTACACTTTTAAAGGTCACCAAATGGATTGTATGACGATTTTCTAAGTACCAAGTCTAAACTACAAGTCAGGGCTGAGCCTTTTCTATTCCTGGATTGAACTCATGCTGATCTCAGCTTTTTCTGCCTTTTCACAATTTCCATGCGGCTTTCTAACCTACACTATGACATTCCCTCAGTGATTCCTTCAGGGCTCAGGCTATTGTCACAGGAAAATCCACAAAGAGGTGGTTGTGCAAAATGAGACTTCAATTGTCAACACCCCTGGGTGAAACCCAAAATAATCCTCCCTCTATGAACTCACAACTCCAAGCAAAAGTGGACTGCTTTCCTCCCAATCTTGATTTTTTTTTTTTTTTTCCTAGCCCAGACCTTTTGGTCTTTGGAAAAACTAAATGTAATGCAGGCTGTTTCCGGTTGCAGCCTTCCTGGCTGAGTTTCACAGGGTTCATGTCCCTTTGCCATCAGCCCTGAAGCAGCCCAGGGAGAAGAAGCTTGCTCTAAGAGCACCTGTATGGCATTGCCAGCTCCACTCCAGTTTGCCTTTCACACTGAACCCTCCATGGCCTTAGGGTTATCATTTTCCAAGTCTTCCCTGCTCCATCTCCCCACCCCAGGCCTGGGCCTCAGATTACTTTTCTCAGATGAAATCCCTTGCACTCTCCAAACAAAACTCCGTTGTATTTCTCATTTTAATTTCTGATTCCTGGAGGGCAGTTTCTATTTATTTATTTATTTTGCATTTCATATCAGCTTGCCATCCAGCTTGGCTTCACCTCCCTCTACGGGTACCTGGGCTGCCCCTTTCCGCAGTCTGTTCATTTTCTTCTGGGCTCTGTCAGTATTTTTCTACAAGAGATCTAAATTCTACAAAATAAACTTCCAGTTATAAACAGCAATTCTGTCAGAACAGAGAAGAGGGGGGACATTCTAAACCCAGCCAATGCCAAGGAGATCACAGCTAAGCATCCATCCCCCTCTCACCTCTTCTACTTGGCAATTCCCCTCATCTCCTCAGAGGGTCAGCTCATGTGTCATCTCCTCTCTGAAGCTTTCACCAATTGCCACAGGCAGACCCAGGCACATCTTTTCTATGCTCATTTTCTATCTCATTGGCTAGGTCCACATAGCACACTGTATTAATTCACACTGGACCAATGATCCTCAACCTCTTCTTTGAGATGGCTTTGGCAAATAACACTCACAAATATGACATACCCCTACTGATATATGCACACTGCCAGCTGCTGCGTACATGAGACAGGTTTGTAGGATGTCCACGACTCCCAACGTTCTGGTTGTAATTCCACCTGTTTCTCATCCAAGGCACCTCAACACAGCAGTGTGGCTCAAACAGTGAGGCTCAGGCTATGGGCTGCATCAGGGCAAATAGATTGTCTTTATGTATGAACATCGAGCAGCTATTTCAGTGCCTGATGTGGAGTGATAACCATTTGTTGAGTGAAGGAACGCACACCATTATATACATGCCATTTTACCTAATATTTATATTTCTAACCAATTCATATGTTGTTAATTTATGCTTTTGGACTTAATTTGGCAAATTTTAAGAACTCTACACTTCTGATTTCTATGGAGTACTAATAATACTTTCTTGGGTAATCATACCTAAGAATCTGAATGTCAATATTGGTGATGAATTTTCCAGGGTCAAATGTGGAATTGGTCCTGATTGAGAAGTTCATTTTGCCCTTGGATCATTCAACTGGGTGAAATTAAATGCAAAACAAGTCAAACTTAGCCACAAGGAATTTCATATAACCAAATAAGGTTTTCAGGTTTTAAACCTTAAAAGTTCCATCCAGTGCATCTTATTTGCCTTTTGCTATCCTTGGGATGGATATACAGGACCAAGTCAAAAGTGATACTTATCTATTTCCTTTGTGTTACAGCACCTAAGGAAATGTATACTCATAATTAAATAGGGTTTTATGGAAAAAGAATGGGAGTTTATGAAACAAGACCTCTAGACTTAGGAGAAAAAAACTTAGAAAAAAGTATAGTCACTGAAACTTAAAAACATATCCACACATAGCAACATACAAATTTTCAATAGATGAGCTAAATAGTCAACTTCCCAGGGCTTTAGAAAAAATCAGTGAAATAGACAATTGAGCTGAGAAAATCATCACAAAGAGATAAAAGTAAGAAGTTTGTCAGAAACTCTAGTATAACTAAATCATGATATGATCTATTATAACCAAATATTAAAATAGTTTTTGGGAGCACAGCTGCATATCTTTTGTTTCTGATAATAGAGGTTATAGACTCACTGGATCCAACGGACAGTGTTAGGCTTTTTTTTTTTCCCCAGCTTTATAATCTTTGTTTTTGTTTGTTTAGAGGCAGACTATCTCTCTGTCTCAGGCTAGAGTATAATGCCGTGACCATCACTCACTCCAGCCTCGAACTCCTGGCCTCAAGCAATCCTCCTACCTCAGTTTCCCAAAGTGCTGGGATTATAGGGATGAGCCACCTCATGTGGCCCAGCTTTATAATCTTAAAGCCATTACTTATTTTGCCAGCCCCTTGTAACTCCTGGCTTTATATGTCATCGAAATGATCATTTGGCTTTAACAAAACGCTAAGTTAATAAAATGTTGCTCATATATATCAAACTGTTAAAAGCCTAACTGATAGAACTGAATTAATAGACTTAAAGCATAGTGTAAAATCTTCACATACAGCAAGTAAAATGTCACAATCCACTCAGAGAAGGAATGTACACCATTATATACATACCACTTGTCAATAAATGGCGTTGGGAAACTTTGCTATTCGGGAAACATTCAAGTTGCGTTCTCAGTTCCTACTACATATCCAAATAATTTGCTGATAGACACAGAGATTGGTTTAAAAAAATAATAAAAGAACGAAAACAAGATTAAAAATGGATAATATGGCAAATATGCAATTGACCTTGATACATGGAAAGACTTTCTAAGCATGAAAGCAATGGAAGAAATAACAGGCAAAAATTGAAGACACAAAAATAAGTAGTACCTGCACATCAGAAAATGTCAAATAAATGAAAAGATACATAACAACTTGGAGAAAATATTTTAACACATGTGGAAGACAATGCATCAATATCCTTAAAAATCCCTGTACATAACAAAATACAAGAAGAGTCCCTATAAATAAATAACAAACTTTAATACAGCAAAGAAAATGTATAAAGACATGAATGAACAATCCACTGAATAAGATGTACGCATTTTTATGATGATAAAAAAGGTCATTCTTCAATGACCCTTTGCAAAGGTCATTATGCAAGCACTAAGAAAAGTACCTTCAGATACTGCAATTTATCTATCAAACTGGAAAACTTAAAATTAATGACAGTACTTGATGCTGACAAAGTGCAATAAGAAGAGTTTATTGGAAACCCACTGTTGATGAAAAGCATAAACTGGTAAAATGTTTCTGGAAAGTAATATGTAACAGAACCCCTAAAAATTAATGACCTCTGGCCTTCAACTCATTAATCACACTTTAGGAATCTCTGCTAAAAAAAATGCCTTATAGACATGGAGTGAAATGTGTTTCTTCATAACTTATAACAATTGTTTAAAGAAGGTGAGTTGTTAAATTTGTCTTTTAAGCTTAAGTTTTTAAAAAGTAGTTAATGAGATGGAAAAGAACCCACAATATATAACATTAACTAAGAAGAGAATACAAAGATGTATATATGGTATGAACCAAATTTAGTACATTTATACATATATGGACATTAGGGTTGCCAGGTTTAACAAATGAAAATAAAGCATGGCAGTTGAAGTCTAATTTCAGATAAACAATGAATAATTTTTCATATAAATACATGCCAAATATTACATGGGACATCCTTATACTAAAAAATTCTGATTTTTTCTAAGCATTCTTACCCCAATACACATATGTGCAAATACACAGGAAAAAATGACTAAAAGAAAATATACCTAAAAATTATATAGTGAATATCTCCATCAAGATGGTGGGATTCTAAGATATTTTTATTTTCTTCCCTATACTTTACTGTGTTTTATGATTATTAATTTCATCCTACATGCAAATATAACTTTATTATCAGAAAAAATATATATATCATGTGTTTTTGATGGTAGTCTCTAATCAGTTACATAGTGGCTATTTTCGTTATTAGGATATATTCCACACAAGTATACTCAACCTATATTCTACTCCACTAAAAAAAAAGCAAAGGCAAACCTCTCCTCATCAAAACCACAGACCTATGACTTTTCCAGATCTTCCATAGAAGTTTGTAACAGTTTCCTTCTTAAATTACAATTGGAGTTTCTTAGGTAATTAGTTTACTGAGCACCTACTATGTGCCTAAAACCATGCTAGAGGTTGGAATTAAAAAGATAAATAAGATATGATGCCTCTGCTCAATGAGCTCATGGTTGGTGGCATAGATAAGCAAAAGAACAGACAATTACAGTGTGCTGAGTGCTAAAACAAGGCTTAGACACAGGGAGGAGGGAAATCCATTGTGTTAAATTGCGGATGTGAGAAAAGGCTTCTCTGGAAGTGCTGTCTCTGCTGTCTCAAAGGACAAGAAGTTAGCCAGGTGAACAAGGCGGGGTGGGGGAGAGAAAAAGGAGAGGAGGAAGTATTGTTTCTAGGCAGAGCAAACAGCTTGTGCTCGGAGGATAGATTAGGAATATAATTACATGTCTTGTGGCTTGACTGAGAGGGACTGCAGGAATCATATGCATGGTTATCAATCATTGTTATACTGTCTGCCATCTTGCAGAGAGCTCTGCCAAGCATAATTTTTTGCAGTTCATATTGAATTTTTACTGCCTTTCAACTCTGTAAACCAGACACCGACCGAGTGATACAGACAGCTCCCCAGCCCCCACCAGTAACCAATGCTCACAGAAAACCTGCATTTTAATACCACTGTGTTTGCAGAAATTCTCAACAGATCTGAAAAATAAATCTCAGTGGTATAAAACAGATCCAGAACCTGCTTCCTATCCCATATGTAATTATTATATGGATAATTTGGAGTCTTTTTAGATGAATTGGACTCGGACCCTATTGCCATAGGAGGAAGAGCCTACAGGCTATTGATATGGTCTCATTTTATGAACCGAGGCCAAGTGGCCTTAATAGAAAATTGATTCTGAAAGCTAACTATTTTCAAAATAAAACTATGTTCACTAAAAATCAATCACTTTTGGCAGGTATTCTTTAGAATTCCATCAGTTCTTTTTAAACCATTTTTATAACAGGTGAATTTCATTAGTTGAGGGACCAGGAGGGGTAAATATATTGTAACTAGTTCATCTAGGCAGATGGATCAGAAATCCAAGCTACTCAGAGATCCATGAGAGAATTAATGAGGTTTCTTCTGACTGTAACCAGTATGTTAGTTCATTTTCATACTACTATAAAATATCTGAGACTGCGTAATTTATAAAGGAAAGAGGTTTAATTGATTCACAGTTCCATATGGCTGGGGAAGCCTCGGGAAACTTACAATCATGACGGAAGGTGAGGAGAAGCAAGTACCTTCTTCACAAGGCATCAGGAAAGAGAAGAGCAAGCCAGAGAGGAAGTGCCACACTTTTAGAACCACCCGATCCCATGAGAACTCCCTCTCTATCATGAGAACAGCATGGGGCAAAACATGGGGATTACAATTTGAGATGAAATTTGGGTGGAGACACAGAGCCAAGCAATATCAACCAATAACCCCCATCTGAGAAAATGTCCAATGTGAACCATCTGGACTGCATGGCAGCCATGGGGTTCCATAGGGTTCTGCTGCAACCCCAAAACAGCAGCTTGGCTCTCGCCAGCCTCCTAAGCCTCTTCTCTGTGATCTAGCCAGGACTGGGCCACTTATGTGGCCCATTTCTCAAAGTGGCTGTGGTGGTTGCTGTTCCTTTGGCCCTAAAAGTACGGGGAGCTGGCCTCAGGGAGGACCCCAAATGCCAGCAAGCACTCTAGTCAGACGCAGAGCACAAGCTTCAACTTTTCCTCTTCACCTCCCATTAAAACCCAGGCTGATCAGTCAGAGAGAGAAAGGAAACTGACACAGGCAACAGCACAGACGAGCCTTGAAGACGGTGTGCCAAGTGCCATAAGCCAGACACAGAAGATGGAGAACTGCGTGATGCTACGTCAGGTGCTAAAATGGGCAAATTCACAGTGACAGAAAGTAGAACAGAGACTACCATGGACTGGGGAAAGGGGGAAATGAGCAGTTAGTGTTCCATGGGTGCAGAGTTTCTGTCTGGAATGAAAAAGTTATGGATGGTAGTGATCACTACACAACATTGTTAATGTACTTAATGGCACTGCATTGTATGCTTTAAAATAGTTAAAATGGTAATTTTGAAGTATTATACTTTAAAAGACTGTTTCATATTTAAAGAAATAGTTGTCAAACCTTTTATCAAAACAACCTCCTGATTTCTTAATGAGGTACTTTGAGAGTGCCCACGAGCTTTTAAGGAATTCATTTTCTAGGGTACTACTAAAAATACTTGCATAAAGTGTTCTAAAAATACGTTAATTAGGGCTTCATAGTCTTTTAGATGAATTATTATGCATGTATATAAATGATAACTTGGAAAAGCTCATGGGAGTCTAGCGTGAAGGACCCTGGTTATTGTCTGGCTATTAACATTTTAAAAGATATCTAGTAGTATGCACTTTTACTTTAAAAAAATTGATACAAAGTCATTCAAAGAAAAGCATTTAGTAGGCAGGGCACGGTGGCTCACACCTCTAATCCCAGCACTCTGGGAGGCAGAAGTGGGCGGATCACCTGAGTCCAGGAATTTGAGAGAAGCATTTAATTTCTTAAGAATTTGTCAACTGTAATAGGCTTCATTACCCATAATTTGAGGACACTAAAATGCACTCATTTCAGGAACTATGAAGTGCTGTGTGAAAATGGTAAAAGTCATGTTACATTTATTATACCCCACCAAAAGAAAGCTTACATTTCTAATGAAAATGTTCTCAAATTAGATGATGGTGAAGATTAAACAATTCTGAATAGACTAAAAATCACTGCCTTGTATACTTTGAAAGAGTGAGTTTTATGTATGTGAATTAAAGCTATTATTAAAAAAAAAAGCCAAGCTAAGAGAAGTGATGTTTATGAGAAGATGAGAAAAAAGGGAAGTAAAATAACTCAGGGCTCGTCACAGCAGGGGAGGGCTGCAGCTTGAAGAAACGAGTAAGAACAAGAAAGTGAGGACAGACACACACAGAGGCCGAAGCCAGTCACATCCCATACGTGACCCTGGAACACACCGCACAGGGAGCAATCGGCTGTCTAACATGCCAGGGTGCAGGGTGGAGTGGGAATAGCAAAGAACACAGCAGGACAACTTGTTACTTTTCACAGACATTTTTCTCTCCTGGGGTGAACCACGTCTTCAGAGGATTTTGACAAAGGCCACTGGAAGGGTGTGTGATCTATCCATACCTCTGGCATTTGAATTCTTCCCTGGGCTCAGAGAGACTGGCAGAAGCTACTGAACTCAGCTAAGCTGCCAACCCGTAGTCTCTCACTAAGATACAGTTCAGCACCACACCCGGTGTTGGTACAGCTGGGGCTCTGAGAAATCACCGCCAGCAACTCTGGCCTTGCTCTGTCACAAGACTGATTCCCTACGTGAGGACAGGGACTTTGTCTTCTTCGCCAGCATTTAGAACAGCTCCTGACACATAGTATGTGCTCAATAAATATGTGTTAATGGACAAGTGAACACTGTGTTAATAAACTGTTACTAAAATATTATTAAGGGCATCATTAACCACATCACACGAGATTCCCTAAGTGCTATATGAGATATTCTGAAATTCAAAGTCAGGGGAAAAATCTCACTCCCCTAAGCAATGGGTATGGTTCTTCTCAGATCATGGGAATTTTGAAACAAGTCCAGCTCTTTTTATGTTAGCTTCCAGCAAGAACAGAGCCAAATCTAAGGCTCATCCATGGCAGCTGAATTAGCTCCTATGATCTGCATATTCTTTTAAGTGGTCTCGATTTTCTATGGATGTTTTTTCTCTCCTGATTTTCCAGTTTCTGTTGCTACTTAACAATTCTGCATGCTCTTGCCTCTTGTATGTTATACAAGATCAAAATATGTTTTCCAGTCAAAAGATGCGGTGAACATATTGACAAGAGTGTGAGTTCTGACATAATACAGAAGTGAATTCAGCGGCCATAGACACTCATCTCAGATACTTCGTAGAATGAGTTGGGAGATAGGAAAGTATTTTGTTGAAAACTGATTTGAGGACATAATGCCTACCCATCATGAAGTTTCCGTCCTAGCTGTGCTTGCACTGTTTCCTCAGCTCTTTTCCTAGTGTGTATTGAGAAGTGCAAAAGTAGATGATATATAAACTCAGTATTTCAATGCTATGGGGATCTAGAGTAAAACTGGAATCACAGGTAGCCAGGTGAAGAGAAGGAAAGATGGAGATAAATTTGATCCATGGATTGTGGGGAGAAAACAGTTTAAAGCACACCTTTTGGCCACTTCCTTTCAGCCAGGTTTCTCTTGAATGAAAGAAGCACAGTCTCTCCCATTCTGTGAGAGCTTCGCCCTACACAGAACCCATGTGCATTAGGAGGCAGGTGCCTCCCTAGTGACTCTCCCTGGCCCAGGCATGCAGGATAAAGCAGCCTCTGCACCGCATCCTAAGGTGCACTCTTGCATCTTATATGTTATTCAAGATCAAAATATGTTTTCCAGTCAAAAGATGCTGTGGATACATTGACAGGAGTGCAGTTCTGACATGATGGAGATTGGGATCAAATCCTGGCTTTCTCTCCATCAGGTGCATGGCCTTACACACATTTCTTCATACCCCTGAGCCCCAGTTTTCTCCTCTGTCAACTGTGGTTAATAGCCAACATGTCAGGTTTGGAGGGTGATTAGAAGTCAGGAATAACAGCTGATTGTTTCTAACAGTGCCTGGGCTGTGGCACGGGAGCAGAGGAAGTGGGTATAGAGAACATTGCTGTTCCTCCTCACTGGCAAGAAACGCCCAAGGTGCCCAGAGCAGGAGAAGGCTTGTCTTGTTGGTTCAGAGACTACATTCCTTGACAGACACACACTTCAAACATGCCATCCTTCTGCCACACCCATTATGCCCTGGGTTAGAAATTCCAACGTTTAGCATCCAAACAATGAGTCCCAAGCTGCAGCTCCTTCCCAATACTGACACAAAAATCCTCAGATATGGATTTGTGGTGGTGTTTTGATTTTTAACATTCATTTTTATAATGGCCTATTCTGAGAGAGGAGTACATTGCCACAGGGCCTGGCAGAGACTCCCACCATGCAGAGCCCCAGGGGGAGCTCCCAAGCCCACCCGAGACTCACCTCACTTCTAGTGTGTCCTGACTTTCTCCTCCCATCGCCCCTCATGGGTGGTCTTCTAGGCTCTGGGCATCTCCAGGGGACTCAGATAACAGACCATTTGGTACCCTGGCCTTGGATGCCATTCACATGTCAACAGGACGTGTTAGAAAGCCTCACCCCAGAGTATGAAAACTGTATGTCTTGATCCAGTAATGGCTTGTGAAATCAAGTTATTGTGTCGTGATGATGTTTTAAAAGAAAACTAGAATAGCATAGAATGCTTCGGAAAACATCAGAGTGCTAAGCAAGGCAGGAGTAAGTCTATTTCACAAAGCTTTTGTTTTGTTTCTTTAGGTAAACTGGGTCAATATCCAAAGTATATTTCTTACTGCAATGGATCTTAATCAAAATAGTTTAAAAGCCACTTTTAAACTTAATCTTAACACAAAAAAGGGACAGACAAGGGAACTTAGGTCCTGTGACCAGGCCAGGGACTAGTATCTGGATGGAGGGAGGGCAGCAGGGAAGGCCTGCCACGGTGCCCCGCAGCCACAGAGAACACTGCTCCCTCCCTGTATGGAGGCCTCTCCCTTCTCTATGGCACAAAAGACATCAGATTTTAAAGTCCATAAAGCATCTACAAATGACTGATAGTATTCACTCCTATGCTCGGGAGACAGAAAAATGAGGAAGATACTGTTTCAGCTTCAAGCTCACCAAGTTCACTGCAGTCTACCAGGGAGACAAACATTTTAACAAACCACGATAGGATGTGAGGAATGCTAAAACAGAGGTGTGTTCAGACCAATCCTGGAGAAGAGAAGAGGCTAATCCTATAGAGTGGTATATTCATTTCCTAAGGCCACCGTCACAAAGCACCACAAACGGGGTGGCTTCTGTAGTTCAGAGCTACAGGTCTCATAGTTCTGGAGGCCAGAACCCTGAGATCAAGGAGTCCGCAGGGCCACGCTCCCTCTGAAGGTGCTGGTGAACGGTCTGTCCTAGGCCTCTCTCCTGGCTCCTGGTAGGTCCTTGGCTTTTGTCCATGGCATTCTCCCTGCGTCTCCCTGTCCTCACATGGCCATCTTATGAAAACTCCAGTCCTATGGAATCAGGGGCCCACCCTACTCCAGCGTGACCTCATCTTAACTAATTACATCTGCAGTCACCCAATTTCTAACCGAGGTCATCTTCTGTGGTACCGGGGGGTTAGGACTTCCACTTTTACATTTGGAGGAGATACAGTTCAACTCATAGTAGGTAGTCAGGGGAAAGAATGGTGTTTTCCCTAAACATGGAATATCAGCAGGGTTTTCTCCCAAAGCATGGTGTGATGGCATTCCAGTGAAGGAGTCCTCCTGGTCCCCTGTCTCTGCAGTGCACAGAGACCCAGGCAGCCATGGGCCACCCCACCAGCCAGGGTGCACCCTGGCTACACCCATCATTTCACAGGCGGGCCCAGCATACAGCTGTTTCTGTCAGAGCCATGGGGAAGGGGAGCAGCTTTGCTAAAGACTGCTAAGAGCCTTCTGCACCCAACATTTCAGAGTCTGTGAACACTGGAGAAAGCACCTGGTACGTGCCAGGAACAATTACGTGCAGGAGCCTGCTCCTCATATTATCATTTCCATCACTACCCGACAGAAAAACAGACCCAGAGAGGTGAACTTCCCTTGACAAAGGCACACCTCTGGTAAATAGCAGAACTAAAATTCAAATCTTGGACTGACTGACTTCAGGGCAGTGTCCCTTCAAAACTCTTTCCTGTTGCACTGTGGTGAGAGGCATCTCCGAAGAAGAACCCTACATTATATCAGGCCCAGGTGCCTCTCCACAGCATTCAAAGGGCTAGAGCTGGTCATTCTGCTTCTATCCCTTCCATCTTCAGACAGCTCAACAAGGAAGGAAGGTAGGTCCTATAAGAGAGAGCTCCATCTGCAGGGAAACGTAGTACCTAGAGGAAATCCAGCCAGTGGCTAGAACCTCAGAATATTCAAGCTGGAAAGGAGTCCAGAAACCACTGCAACCCCCTCTGTCATCAGAGGCAGCTGACCCACAGATCTACAGTTGGCTGACCCAGAGTCAGCTCCAGGACCCATGACTAGAACCCTTTTGTATGGGCCCCCAACACTGACATACTTTTAGAGTTAAAATGATGATTTAGACTGCTCCCACCTGGTATAGCATGCAGACAGTTGAAACCAATTGAGTTAGGCCAAGCCCTAGAGATTTTTTAGTGGGCCAATCAGTCATTCAACACTAATGGAGCTTGCACAGCCTACAGGACACTCTGGGGAGAAAGCAAGGAAGTGGGAGACGTGCCTGCTTCAAACATCTCATCAGGTCATCAAGAAAATGATTGATGGAGGTATACAACAAAACAGCCTCAACCTACAGGCATTAGAAATAAATAAAAACAGGCTGAGTTTGGCAGCCCACACCTGTAATCCCAGCACTTTGGGAGACCACAGCGGGAGGACTGCTTGAGGTCAGGAGTTGAGACCAGCCTGAGCAACAAAGGAAGACTCCTGTCTCTATAAAAAAACACTTTTAAAATTAGCCAGGTGTGGTGGCAGCTGCACGTAGTCCCAGCTACTTGGGAAGCTGAGATGGGAAGATCACTTGAGCCCAGGAGGTTGAGGTTGCAGTGAGCTATGATTGTGCCACTGCACTCCAGCCTGGGTAACAGAGGAGACCCTGTCTAAATAAAAACAAGTCTGAGGAAATGAAGGGAAGAGTAACGGAATGAACTGCTGGCTGTTAATTAAACTTAGGTGACCCTGCACCTACAGGCGGGTCACCGAGCCTCAGTTTGGCCTTCTGTGATACTGAAGGAGTTCCTCCCCACCTTCCGTGCTGGCTTTACTGGGATGCTCAAGAAAATATGATATATACAAAACACTGCAATAAGCATAAACAACAAGATAAATGCAAGTTATTTCTTTCATTCATTTCTGGCTTGTGACTGTCTGGAGACCCCCAGTGCCCGAAGCCATCCAGGAATCTCCTAAAAAACACGGACTCTCTCTGTGGCTATATCCGAGCTGCCACAGTGCGTGGGTCCAAGGTACAGATGGAGGAGTCTTACAGTTGTCCGGCTTGAAGGGGCTAAGCGCCTCAACATTTGAAAACATCCAGTCATATGATCTTTGCACTTTTCACCAGAATTTTTAGATGTGATAATTTTTTTAAAAACTCACAATTTGTTGAAAAATAATTTGCTGTCATCCAAATGCCATGCAAACATTTTCTCACCTATAACACTGGGCAGTAAATGACAGGTATGCAATGCAAATACAGGGCCGCCTGACACCAAAGCCCATGTCTTCCCCACCGAGCTGCTCTGCGGACACCATTACCTGCTCCTTCTTACTTCCTGGGTATTAAAAATAAACATGGATCAAGAAACTACCAATCAGGCACTATGCTTATTACCTGGGTGACAAAATAATCTGTATACCAAATCCTGTGACACACAATTTACCTATATAACGAACCTGCATGTGTACCCCTGAACCAAAAATAAACGTTAATAATAAATAAATGAGTAATAAACATGGGTTTAGCCACCCTTCCCCAGGCTGGGGAGATGGCCGCGTAAAGCGTCTGAGGACGATTGCGCGGTGGCTCAGAGTGTGTCAGATGAATTAGGCCATGCACGGGTGGGAAGGGCTTTCAAACAGTCGTCCAAGGCTCTCGGAAGAGCCCACGTCTAACTTGTACTGCTCAGCAGCACTTACCTTTATTTCTTTGGGAGTAGACCGGAGAGGGGTCTTTTTCCCTCCCTTGGAGGATTTGGAGGAGGTTGAGGAGATGCCCTGCGCGCGGTGGGGCTTCAGATCACTGAAGCTGCTGAGATACTTTTTGCGCAAGGCCAGCAGCTCCTGCAGGTACTGCAGGCAGTCCTGGGTGCGGGAGTACATCCACGCCCGGTCCTCCTCCTGCCGCAGGTAGTACAGGCTGGTGTCCATGCTGCTGGTGCTTTTGTACTTCTTTAAGGACTCGCTGAATTTCTCCCCGTGGTCCCCGACCACATACATGGAGCTGCTTCGAATCAGCTTCACCGAGGGGCTGGCTCTTTCATAGAAGGGGTTCTCGGCCGCTGCCTTTCTCTGTGGGCTGGAGTTAAAGATAGAGTGGATCTTTCTGAACATGGTGCTCGATTTCTTTCTGTGGGTACCTTCCAGCTGCCTGTGCTGCCGCCACTTGATCTAGCTGAGGGGAGAGGAGCCGACATCCAGGCCTGGCACCATCTGCCTTCCAGGAGGCCTCTGATCTCTGGGATCCCAGGGAGAACAGGCTTGGTCAGGTGGGTGACCTGCACATCTCCCATGGGGGATATTTACATCCTATAACCAAGACGCCAGAAACAACCCGAAAATAGAAGGTATTGCACTATGGCCTTAAAAACGAGTGCCCTGGCTGGCTTTATGAAGCATTTGGTACAAATACCTTCTGTGCTCTCCCGTGGAAGGCCGCAGCTGGAGGGAGAAAGTGGGACAGAGCTTTGCCTGCTCAGTTATTTTCTTTCCTTTTCACTTTCCATCGCTGGCCATGGCCTCACTCAGTTTGAGTTGATCTTGGTGTGGATTTTTTACATTTCCACCTGGGTTGAGCTGGCTCCGGTTCTGAATTCTCTGAATCCAAAGTGAAATTCTACTTAGCAGGGACAGCCCTTACCCAAAAAACATGCAATGCTCAGGGTAAAATCTAGTCCCCCGAGATGGGCCAGGGTGGACACAGCCAGGGCCTTGGCAGGAGCTCGCAGATCCCCCGATGAGCCGGGCTCTGGGCAGGCATCTGAGTGTCCTGGAGGAGCCTCGCCCTGCGGTAACGGGACCTCACAGCCGTTACCGGATAGCAGCCCATTGTGGAGGCAGGAGGAGGATTCAGATATCCGGACCACGACTTTTTGCATAAAAGCATCAGTGAGCTGAAGGGTGGCCACATTCATGGGGCAGACATTCTTTAGCCTGAGCACATTTTTAACTTAGACTGGTTAAGATCAGACATAAACTATTTTTTCAAGAGGGTTGTATGAATCTATTAGAATTCCAGAGATGTTCTCTGTAGTATTTTGCTCAGGCAAATGCTAAACATTGTTATTTTGTTCATTCTTCTATGCGGTCTGTTTCTCTCCTTGATGACAGTCAGAGAGTTGAAGCCTGCACTGGTCTCTAGGTCAGGCATTTTCTTAAGCTGGGTGGGTGTTAGAGATGAGCCCCTGGAAATTGTCTGTAAAGCATGACTGAATGAATGTATTAGCACGGTTTATTTTTGTTGTTTGCTCTGTGTGCGGTGTGTGTTTATGTGGGGTGTGTGTGTGTGTGTGTGTGTGTGCATGTGTGTGCGTGTATGTTTTAAGAGAAAGAAAGGATTCATGGTTTTATCAGATATTCAGAGGTCTGTGATGCAAATAAAAACATTTAAAAATGTTTCCATCCTGCATTAGAACAATAACCATACCTTTCTGTATGTGACTGTAAAATATCATTACAAATGTTTTCCTATTGAAGGCATCCTCTGCCTGTGGCATTCGTCTAGGCACTGGAGCGGCACAGCCCCTCACACATGGAGCATTTCAGCTTTACAAACCCAACTGTCCGGCTTCCAGCCCAGTATGCTGGTCCCACTAACCCCTCACCTCAATGAATTCATGAAGTCACCGAGTTCCCAGGTCTCCAGAGGGAGTCTCTCTCTGACCCATTTCTCTGGCTTGACTCAGGCACAATATCAAAGCACCCAGGATGGACAAGTGCTGACTGAACCTTTTCTCAGAGGTGTCCAGAGGCTAAGACTACACAGCCTTCCTCAGTAGCTTGTGCCCAGTGGGTTTACAACTATGATTATTCTACATGAATTTAGAGAGTTTAAATCGATAAAGATGAAGTCTACCTTCATATCCAGAACGTCACAAGCGACCTAACCTCTTAGTCACAAAGGGAATAAAACTGTCTTCCTCTACATTCTCTTTTCTCCACTCCTACCTCCTGCTGGATTCTTCCCAAGGGTCAGACCTAGAAAGAAAATTGAGAGAAAATTCTACTGACATCAACCTGCAGAACATTTCATGAACCCGAAATGGACAGGACATTAAGCAGTAGCCATGACCCAGCGGCTGAGTCCCATCAGTCACCTCTGGGGCCAGTACTGTCCTGAAGCCACCTCCCTCCTGGAGCTCCTACTGCAGTGGGTGAGGGGAAAGACTGCTTTCTCCCTACAAAATACTCATCACCTCTGCTGGTGGAGGAAATTCATCCAGAATAGTGACTCCCTCTAATGTATCTTATTTAGATTTTCTCATGGCCTCAGCTATAAGAAACAGGTATGAAATCACCTTGTGGTTTTGCAAAGTGTATTTCATGTGTGTGTGTTTGTACGTGTGTGTATGTGTGTTTGTTTTAAGTAGAGGCAGGGTCTTGCTATGTTGCCCAGCCTGGTCTTGAACTCCTGGCCTCAGCAATCCTCCTGCCTCAGCCTCCGAAAGTGCTGGATTATAGGAGTAAGCCATCATACGTCACCACAAAGTGTACCTCAAGAAAACTACAAATGCCCATCAAACCCCAAGTCAGGCCCCCCAGGCTTGATTCTTTTTACACGTCATGGAATGTGGACAAACATCTAAGCAGGGAGAGAGAAGAGCCTGTACCCTCTCCCACAGCCTAGCCCCTCCGCATCAGCCCCACTGTGGACTGTGTGCTCCCCACTGGACTCAGAGCAGACTTTCTCTTCCTGGTGGTATCAGAGCCTTAAGGCTTGGCCAGTGACTCTGCATAAAGTCACTTGTGTTACAAAACTTGCTTTACTCCAGAATTTCTCGAATGTAAAGGGCAGAACCCAGAGTGACGGCCGAGCAGTCCAGAGGATTTGCCGTGTAGCAGGGCTGGGCAGGAGCAGATAGAGGCAGCAGGTGGAGAAGAGCTGATGGAGCCTCTGCCTGCTCTGAGACGAGCCTGGTCTTGCAGTGTTGCTCACGACTGGAAGGGCAGGCCAGGGTGGCAGAAGAATAAGAGTATGGGCCTCAC
Organism: Cacajao melanocephalus; assembly: GCA_963573385.1. Taxonomy (NCBI): domain Eukaryota; kingdom Metazoa; phylum Chordata; class Mammalia; order Primates; family Pitheciidae; genus Cacajao; species Cacajao melanocephalus. Next base: position 65,276 of record CAUYLG010009698.1, read on the forward strand.
TCCAAGTTTGAATCACAGCTCAAATACCTACCAGCTTAGGAAAGTTATTTAAACCCTCTGAACGCTGGATCTCTTACCTCCAAAACTAGATACCACCTATTTCATGGGGCTGGTGTAATAATTAAATGATACTATATCCTTTGACCTACTTCTCATTCCTCCCTGCACCCCCACTCTGCCTTTGGTACATACCATTTGATTCTGTATCTCTGTGTATTTGACTTTTTTTTTAGGATTCCACATATAGTGAAATCATACAGAAGTTTTATTTCTGGGTCTGGCTTATTTCACTTATCATAATGTCCTCCAGCTTCACCCATGTTGTGGTGAGTGGCAGAATCTTCTTTTGTAAGGCTAAATAACATTCCACGATAGATAGATGATGGTAGATGGATGACAGACAGTTTCTTTATCCATTCATCCGTCAGTGAACACTTCGGTTGTTTCCCTATCTTGGCTATTGTGACCAGTGCTGCAATGTGCGGATATGTAGGATGAATAAGTCGAGGACTCTAACATACAACAAGAGGAGTACATCGAATAATAATGTGTTGTATTTGAGATTTTTGCCAAAAGAATAGGTTTTAGGTGTTCTTGTCAAAAAAGGAGGGACAACCACGTGAGATGACAGATACGTTAATTTGCTTCACTGTGGTAACCACTTCACTTTGTATATCAAAAGATCATGTCATATACCTTCAATATACAAAATTAAACAACAGAAAATAACTGAGAGAATAGAAAGCACTTAATATGCATATTTGCTCAGTCAAACATAGTAATTATTACTTATAGGAATATAAAAATATGGTTACTACTACTTCTATTTTACAGTCCCCAGCATATAGTTGCCAAGCTATTATTCCAGGCAAATATTTGGAATCCAATTATAATTCAAGAAGCCTTTCATCCTGCAATATTTGTAGAGATCACAGGCTCAAATGGGCCAGCCTCAATAATAATCAGCTAGAAACTGCTAGTTTCACCTGCAACCCTGAATAGTGCTGAGTTTCCCTAAGATGTTCAACGATTCACCTTATTGTGAACAGCACATCTGCTTGCAGGGCACATGACCAGGCAATGTGTCCCTTTCTGGCATGGATTCAGGTGAGAATGCCGTCATTTCCCTCCCTACAGTTGGGGACGTTGCCTCGTGTCATGGTATAACCTAGGATAGTGTGTGGGACACATCTCTCAAGGTGATGGCTCCTTTAATTCCACCAGCCTGCAGCTGTACTTCATCTAGAGTCCCGAGTCAAAGAAAACAGTCCGCACCTTGGTCCCTAATTGCACATCTAGAAATCCCCTCGGTCACTCCCCTGACAGGAAGGTGACTCGAAGCCAGCCCTTCCCAGAAGGCAGGGAGGTGGGGGAAGGGAGGAACGAAGGAAGAGCGTGGAGGAAGAAGGGGACGCTGAGAAAAGGAAGAGATCAAATAAATGTGTTGAATATTGAATGAAGGGTAAGATTACAAAGTTCGACAACGCGTATCCCATGTCACAAAGTCCATTTGCAGAGGGTATTGGAACATTTAGCTTTCTGGTTGCACTATGAATTGTGAGGAAAGAATTTTCCCTGGAGAATGGCTTCCCTGGCTCAGACAGCGAGGCCCTGTGCTTCGGATATGACAGATGAAACACAGGCCCTGGGGGAAAGAGCAGCTCCAAATTTCCCTGGGCTCAGCCCTCCACCTATGAAGACCAAAAGCAGAATAACACATGCTACACCATCCCTTCTTACGTTAGCGTGCTTGGAAACCTCTAAAAAATATGCACCTGTAAGCAAACATGAGATCCTCTGAGGTTTACAAGACTGAAAATGTCCTGGTGCCTGAGCACTCAAAGGGTTGGTGGTGGGACTATATCCTCCTTTAGAAGGCATGGCCCTAATTTGGGAGCATCGTGTACACTGCTACCCATCAGGCAGAATGGGCACAGCTGACTGTGGAAGGCAGGGTAACCTGGCTAAGCCAAGCTTGGAGATGAATAATGAGAGGGTGGGTTGGAGAAAGTTGGAAGGGATGGACAAAGGTGGCGGCAGGCAGTTAAAGGAGGGTCTTAAAGGCCAGGTCAACAACTTTGGGTTCAATTCTACAAGGTACCTGTTATCAGACCTCTGGGAGCCCAAAAGACATTTTCATTCACTTTAGAAAAAGTGCCCTCTCCAGGCAAAGGCTAGGAAAGCAGTCCCCACTGGCTTCCTTAGCAGCTGCCCTGGTACAGTGTACAACCCATACAACAGTATATGGTGACCCTAGCTGGTTAAAAAACTTAGAACAGAAGATGGTGTGGCAAATAGGATTGTGAGAAAATTCCATTTAGGAAACTTGAGTAAGAGCTCCATATAATTCAGGAAAGGTTAATGATTTGTTTATCTGTCACTATGTACAAACCATCCCAAGACTTTCCTGGCTTAAAACAACGATCATTATATTTGCTCACAAATCTGCAATTTAGCTGGGCTTTCTCTGGGTGTGCCAGTGTTGTGTGGCTACATTCAGCAGTGGGTTGTCTGGGTCTCGGTGCAAATGGGGAGTCTCTCCCTCTCCAAAAGGTTTCTCCAGCCAGGCAGCTGGAATACTTAAATGGCTGCTCATGGGGCCCAACAGTACAAAGGTGGACACGGCCAAGCCTTCAGGCTGAAACTGGGAACTAGCACCCTGGTTTTCCTGCCAAATTCTATGGATTTAGTCAAATCACAGGACCAGCTCAGGTTAAGGGGAGGGGACTACACAAGGGTGTGAATACTAGAAGAATGGCTCATTGGGCCACAGGTATAGTAGACTGCCACACTTCCTTAGGAAGCTAAGATGGCCATCCAGGTGGGAGTGAGGAGGACTTCATTGGAGAGCCGCCAGTGAACAGATTTTTCTAAGAATAATCTCCAAATTATTTGTAGTTGACTTTGAGAATACCCTATATCCTAGACCGTTTATTTTTCTAAATGTTTTCAGCAAAGATTAATAGCAAAATAGATTATAGTACCCAAAATCGAGTTTCATAAATCATTGTAGGAATAGGTCTCATTAAATGTAAAAGGAAAGTGAATAATTAGGTGGATTATATAATACTTTGGAAAAACAAATTCAGGGACTCAGCCTTATCTTTAATCATTTTATGGTAATATACTGAAGCATTTTATTGGAACTTTTAGAAAAAAGATATAGCCTTCTTCAGGAATGCTTATGCTTCTTTATCAAACATTTACATGACAATCAACGGAAAAATTGAGTGTGATTTTTCAAACCCAAGGTAGAAGGTTGAGCCTGACAGTATTTTTGGGGTTGGAATAAATGAAATATCTGCTGTCCAGTATTTTTTTCACCTTCTCCTACACCTACCTCCTACCTACCTCTCCTCCCAGATCTTCCTCTCCCCTCCCCTATTTTTTTCTTTTTTCTCTAATTAAAGGCTATTAGAGTATCAGTTTGGCTTCTATAACTGACTGAGATAAGAATGTGCATATTTATTTTTCTCTTGTGTAGCAGTGCAGAGGAAGCTAATCCAGGGGAGATGCCTCTGCTCCACGTGAACATGCAGGGACCCAGGCTCCTTCCATGCCATTGCTCCCTCACTCCCTAGGTATGTTGCTCTTGCTTGCATGGTCAAAAGGGGCTCTGAAGAAAGTATCCTTGTTTCAGCCAATAGAAAACTAAAAATGAAAAGGCTTTGCACATTCCTTTTATTTGTAATCACCTCCCATTGACCAGAATCTACTCTCAAGGTACCCAGAGCTGCATGGGGAGCTGAGAAATGTGGTCTTACATGGGATGATCTTCTGTCCAGCTGCAACTTCTGTTGCTATAGCAGCTCTGGGCAGGAGGTAACCAGCATTCTTTGATAGATGGCTCAGTTTCATTTGTGGAGTTAGGAAGGAGAAGAGAAAGATGATGAAGAAGACATTTTCTGCTTTCATCCATGAGAAGTGGTGACACTTCTTCAGGCAGCAGCAAGAACTCAGAACAAATTTAGGTGAAGCAATCTCTGTACACAGAGTGACGATACATCCAGTTTGTCAACCACTTGTCTATTGCATAATTATGAATAGCACCCCAAAGAGAAGATCTTGTAACCACAGCTTGCCTGGCCTTATTTGCATGCTTGGGTATATGCAATGCCCAAGTGAATGGTATGCCCAGGTGTATGGTGTGCCCAGGCATACAGCATGTCCAGGTGTATGGAATGCCCATCTGGACCTCGAGTAGTGACATCGAGGGAAAAACAACTTTCTAGGTTTTCACAAGATTAAAGTCTTCCTGACTATCTCCTGGCAGGGAACTGGTCTGGCTGCCTCCTCCACAAAGTCCTCCAGAAGACACCTGGGGAGGGGCATGGCAGGCCTCCCACCTCACGCTTCCCCACATCTGTGAAAGAACAGTGATTGCTTTGTGGGGCCCCAAAGTGTTGGGCCACCGGGCATTTGCTATTGGATTAGCCTCAGTGAGTCTTCCCTAGAATCAGGAGCCAATCAACAAGAGGGCAGAGAGTGAAGCTGCCCTGATGGCAGCATTCAAGATGGCGGTTTTTTACACAGGCAACCTTGACTATCTGCTTTCATCGATGAGAGGTGGTGACTCTTCTTCAGGCAGCAGCAAGAACTTGGAACAAATTTAGGTGAAGCAATCCCTGCACACAGAGTGACAATACATCCAGCTTGTCGACCACTTGTCTATGGCATAATTATGAATAACACCCCAAAGAGAGGATCTTGTAACCTAGAGTGCTAGTGCCACAGCTGGCCTGGCCTTATATGCATGCTTGGGTATACGGCATGCCCAGGTGTATGTTATGCCCAGGCGTACAGTGTGCCCAGGCGTATGGCATGCCCTGTGGCTGCAAGCGTGGAGTGAGCTGCAGATCCTCAATACAGAGGAAGTGAGAGGTCTCAGAACTGGTTCAATCAATAGCACCCGGGTGCACTGGGAAAGGAATGTTAGGAATTTAGTAACCTTCACTAAACCTGGTGAATTCACAGGTGATGCCAGCGGGTGCTAAATGCTCAAAAAGAGTTCATGTTTGTCTGATCAGTTTGTCTCTAGCAGAGTCAGAAAAGCAATGAATGCTTTCCTGCTGCCATGGTGTATAGAGTGAGAGGGGAAATCGCCAAGAGGTGGAGGCAACCCGAATGCCCATCAACAGATGCATAGATAACCAAATGTGCTCTAAACATGCCATGGAATAGCATCCACCATTAAAAGAGAAGGAAATTCTGACACATGCTACAACATGGATGACATGGATGAGCCTTGAAGACATTATGCTAAGCGAAATTAGCCAGACACAAAAAGACAAATACTGTATGATTTCACTTATATGAGGTGCCCAGAATAATGAAATGCACAGAGACAGAAAGGAGAATGGAGGTTGCCAAGGGCTAAGGGGAGGGAAAATGGGAAGTTAGTGTCTGATGTGGACACAACTTCAGTTTGAGAAGATGAAAAGAGTTCTGGAGGCAGGTCGTGGTGGTGGCTGCACTGTGTGAATGTACTTCATGCCACTGAATTGTACACTTCGAAATGGCTAAAACAGTAAATTTAAAAACAAATAGATTCCCAAGGCCCTCTAGAGGAACTCCTGGCTCAAGGAGATTGGAGAATCTGGGAATATTTCTTTTTTTTTTTAAAAAAAAAAAAAAGCATCTCAGAGGATTATTACCATCACGGAAGTTTAGGACACTTTACATCTGTTGTCCTGCTTCATTATAGGACAACAGATGTAAAGTATTGAAGTCCATGCTGATTTATAGGCACTCAATAAATGGTCACTCAATAATAGTTGTAATTGTTATTAATAATGTAAATAGTTTCATCTGTAGAGGTTCCACTTGAGATTTACAGTAATAATCATGGTTAATATTTGCAAGTACTATGTATGCTGGGCTTTTACGTGTGTCATCTCATTTAATCCTACAGCTTTAGTTGTCAGGTATGATTATTGTCACCACAACAGAGATGGGGACATTTAGAGGCAGACAGTTTGAGAAACGTGCCTGGCATCCTATATCTGTTATGTGATAGAGCCAAGATGTGAATGAACCCAGGAGCTGTGTCACCAGAAGTGGGTATGCTTGCCGCATTACGAGAAGCTCCACGGGGGCAGGAACTGTGGCTTCTCTTGCTCCCTGCTGTATCCACACTGCCCTTCTAGGCATGTAGTAGGAGATTTATAAATATGTGTTTAATGACAGATTCAACCTTTTTGTGGTCATAAAAAATAGTTATCTAAACAGTTGTCAAAGGAGAAATCCCTTGCGGCTATTTCCACCACTTTCCAGCTTCTTTCATTTGTCTCTAACTTCAGAGGTCCAGAAAGGCACCAGATGTGGAGTTAGAAGACCTGGGTTCTATTTTCAAATCTGTCAATTATTGCTGTGCGACTTTGGGAAAGCCTTTGGTTTCTCCTTCGGTAAAATGCCCGTCACTTTGGAAGGCTGAGGCAGGCGGATCACTTGAGGTCAGGAGTTCAAGACCAGCCTGGCCAACATGGTGAAACCCTATCTCTACTAAAAATACAAAAATTAGCTGGGTGTGGTGGTGGGCACCTGTAATCCCAGCTACCCAAGGCTGAGACAAGAGAATCCCTTGAACCTGGAAGTGGAGGTTGCAGTGAATCCAGATTGCGCCACTGCACTCCAGCCTGAGCGACAGAGCAAGACTCCATCTCAATAAATGCCCGTCATAATAAACCCTGCCCTCTTCTGCCCCCTGGTGGTTGGGTTTAGAGGATTCTCGAGCCACACATGCTGTAGTGGTTGGTAGCTGAGCCTAGGGTTGAGAGCAGGATGGAGTTCCCCTCCTGCACTCAGAAAGGCCCCAAGTTGTCCTGAGGAACACTGGTGAATCCTGAAGGAATCACCAAGCAGATCAGAGGCCAGAGACCCAGAATGGTGCCATGGGAAGTGTGGAATGATTCCAAATTGCATACCTCACTGGCGACCAAAGACATTTCAATTAAAATAAGACCACATTTAATACCTGTTAAACCAGACTTTGAGAAAAATAATACCCAGTGTTGGAAGGGTGGGGAAAGTTTCAGGGAAAAGTTATTCTAGTACTCTGTTAGTGACACCATCTATTGGAATGACTTGTGTATGGGGTATTTTGGAAATACATATCAAAATCCTTAAAATTATGCATTCACTTTGATTTGGCTATTCCACTTCTAGTAATCTAGCCGGAAAAAATAAAAATAATCATGGATATGTACAAATATTTGGCCATAATTTTCTTTTTTTCTCTCCCTCTGTTGCCCAGGCTGGAGGGCAATGGCACGATGTCAGCTCACTGCAACATCCACCTCCTGTGTTCAAGTGATTCTATTGCCTCAGACTCCTGAGTAGCTGGGATTACAGGCATGTGTCACCACGCCCAGCTAATGTTTTGTATTTTTAATAGAGGCAGGGTTTCACCATGTTGGCCAGGCTGGTTTCAAACTTCTGACCTCGTGATCTGTCCGCCTCAGTCTCCCAAAGTGCTAGGATTACAGGCGTAAGCCACTGCGCCTGGACTCCTAAATTTTCTACAACTGAGAATTAACTAAATAAATTATACTCCTATGATGAAACACAACAGTTATTAAAAATGATGTCCTAGAAATATAATTAATAATGCAAAAAGATATTCACAATGTAATAAGCGGAAAAAGTCCAATGTAAAACAGTATATGCAATACATCCCTTTTTGTGTGTCTGTATAATAAATATTTCATGTATTTTTAAGTACAAAAATGTGTTGTTTTAAAGTCATGTAGAAAAAGAGTATTTAAATACACAAATATTTTTAGTATATTAAGAGAAAAAGGAAGGTTAGAAAATATATAAATAGTAAATACAGTATAATATAAATGTTGAAAATATTTTTTATATATAAATACATATCAGAAATATATATGACCAGAATATATGATTAGAAAAGAAAGCAGTGGGCTGGGCGCAGTGGTTCATTCCTGTAATCCCAGCACTTTGGGAGGCAGAGGCAGATGGATCACTTGAGGTCAGGAGTTTGAGTCCAGCCTGGCCAACATGGTAAAATCCCGTCTCTACCAAAAATACAAAAATTAGCCAGGCATGGTGGTGCACGCCTGTAATCCCAGCTACTCAGCAGGCTGAAGCAGAATTGCTTCAACACAGGAGGTGGAGGTTGCAGTGATCCAAGATCACGCCACTGCACTACAGCCTGGGCGACAGAGCAAGACTGTTTCAAAAAGAAAAAAAAGAAAGAAAGAAAGAAAAAGAAAAGAAAGCATTTATAAGCTTAAAAAACTGTTTAACTGTCATCTTGCTATAAAGTGCTAACTTAGCTGCTTTGTGCTTGAGTTCCTGCCACTACACATAGGTTTGACTGATACACCAAGCTAGAGCCTATCAATTTCCCTGAAATAACCTGTGACCAGTCTTAAAGTTGGACGGTAAATCCTCAGGGCCTTGTGGATCTCTATTCTGATCATTTCCTTTCTTCAGTTTTGTTCTTGTGTCTGATTATCATGTTTAAAAAACATTTTTAAAACACCCACTGTTATTCTATCCTCGCCAGTCTTGTAGTGATCAGTTCACCATCATCTAAAGTCAAACCAAGAGGTGGGGGCAGTGCATGCTGAAAACAATGGGGGAGAAAAGAGATGTTCTGATAGCATTAGAAAGAAGGATTGATACTTGTGGTCTGTTTTGCCCACAGCTGTTTCTCCCTAATCTGTTTTCTTTGATCTTCTGCAGAGAGGAAGCTAAGCCAAAGCCACACGTGGTGAATGATTAACCAATATACAAGGCAATCTGCAAACAGTTCCTCCTCTCCCCCAGGGACCCTAGCACTGGGCATTGTTCTCACTCTTGCTATAGGTCAGTCAGGATGGGCTACTTTTGCTGTGACAACAAATAATTCCAAACTCTTACTGGCTTGTCACACAGATTTCTTTCTCAATCATATTGCGTATCTATTGCAGGTCAGCTGGGGGCTCTGCTTAGTCTCTTGGGACTGAGGCTGACCCAAGCTTCATCTCAACAGATTTACCACGGCAGGGGGAAGCCAGCATGGTGACTCACGGATCGTTCCTAAACCTTCCAAATGCAAATCACACACAACACTTCTGCTCACACTTTGTGGACCAAAGCAAGTCATATGTCTCTTCAAATTTCAAAACATGTGGGGAAGTACAATCTTAGCATGTGCCTGGACGAGAGACAGAATATTTGTGAACAGCCCTAAAAATACCTGTGCATCATCCCAGTTGGCATATGCAAACCATTTCTCCTTTTTAGTTCAATGTCAACTCACATGGGGCAGGAATCAATTCTTCTACACAGTAAAATCCACCTCTATCACCTAACCCAATGCCTGACACAAGTACTTACTATTTACTGAGTGCATGAATGAATAATTTGTCCCACATAATTGAAACCGCTTTCACAAAATCATAACTGAGAAAATTATGACAGTAAAAGACATCAGACCTAACTGACCCCATCTTGCTTCTAACCTCTCAACAGTCCTTGTTCATTCCTGGGTGTAGTCCTAACTAGCCACAGAAAGTTAGTTTATAGTTAAAAGCTAAACTGTCCCTGGCTGGGCGTGGTGGCTCATGCCTGTAATCCCAGCACTTTGGGAGGCCAAGGCAGGCGGATCATGAGGTCAGGAGTTGAAGACCAGCCTGGCCAACATAGTGAAATGCCATCTCTACTAAAACTACAAAAAAATTAGCTGGGCATGGTGACAGGTGCCTGAAATCCCAGCTACTTGGGAGCCTGAGGCAGAAGAATTGCTTGAACTCAGGAGGCAGAGGTTGCAGTGAGCCGAAATTGTGCCACTCAGCCCAGGGGGCGACAGTACAAGACTCTGTCAAAAAAGAAAAAAAAAAAGCTACTGTCTCTGTAAAACAAGTGAAAGGCTACCACTACCAAGTTAGAATAAGAGGGACTGGAATTCTAAATATTACCAGCCGTTATTCCAGAGGCTAAAGATTTGCAACTTCCCCAGTTACTCTTGGTTCACGTCACTATTGTGAACCTAGGATTGGCCTTTTGAGATTTCTTTTCCGTTTTTGCATTCTAACAACTGGATGGCCCCCCTGGACCTGCCAACCAGTTCTGTGCCCCCCCACCCAGAAACCGACTCAGCATAAGGGAACAGCTTTGACTCCCTATGATTTCATCCCCAGGCCAACCAATCAGCACTCCTGATTCACTGTCCTACCCACCAAATTATCATTAAAAACCCTGATCCCCGAGTTTCTGGGGAGACTAATTTGAGTAATAATAAAACCCTGGTCTCCTGCACAGCCAGCTCTGTGTGCATTACTATTTCTCTACTGCAATTCCCCCGTCTTGATAAATCAACTCTGTCTAGGCTGCGGACAAGGTGAACCCATTGGGCGGTTACATAATGAGGAGGTAAATGCAGGAATTTAGGTGCTTTGAGGTTGTGCTGTTATTAATCATCAGCTTTGCATCACTTCCATCTGCTTCTCACTGGATCTTCCTTTCCTAGAATCTCCTGCCTTTTACGGGTTGAGTTCAGTTTTCCAATGAGAGAAACTTGCCTGAGCTTTGGAAGAGAGTGAAGAGAGGCAATTATCCTCAGGTCATGCAGGCCACAGCAGCCACAAGGTTTACACTGGCTTCTGGGCTTCTTGTCAAGCACTACGTTTGGTGGAAGATTTTCCAGAGTTTCTTGAAAATGGCAGCAGTTTCCAGGCAAATGTTAGAGAAACACCCACTTAGGTGTTCAGTCTGACCTTCCAGCTGTTTCCATGACCTTCCAGCTGGTTTCACTCCGCCAGCTCTTGTCCCTTCATGTAAACCCTAATTCTTATATTAAATCTCTTTGTCCCCATAACACACAGAGTGGCTTTAATGCAGGGTCTTCCTTTATTTTTTCTGAGAGTTAAATGAACTTTTTTTTCCTTTTGGTCACACTCCAAAGAAACTTGTTACATTTAGTCTGCAGTCAAGCCCTCTATGTAAGGTTTGCTAGGGCTTTTCTTCTTAAGTCTTAGCTGGAAAAAGGGCCTAAAGATCGTTTCCAAGCTCTAAAGGTACAGTACCTGCTAGCAGCCTGCCTTGCCTCTCCATTCAGTGATAGCCTCTCTGTGACAAGTAAATTAGCAACAAGCATAGCTAGAGGTGTAAATCTTTCAAGGTTTGCAGGAAGACTTTCAAGGTTTGAACATGTCCATCCTGACCTATAATTGCATTGTCTTCCCACTAAGTTCTCAGCTCCCCAGTCTGCCCCTTTTAGCAAAGCATGTTATTTTCTTCTTCTTGGAAGGAACCTGAGTGAAACTGCTACTTCACATCGAATATTGATGCCTAGTTGAATTGAAGTTTTAGGGCATGGATTGTGCTTGTCGATAATGTATATTTTATCCCTACACTTTTAAAATCCCTTCGAGTAGCAAATGTCTGGCCCTTTCAATTCTGTAACTCAAAAAGCTGTTGGAGAGAAGCCTCTTTTATAGTGCTGGGTGGGTTAAGCAATTGCTGAAAATGAATGTTAAATAATTTCAAGACTCAGCAGGATTCTCAGTGCTTGTGAACAATCACTCAGGTCACTGTGGATGCCAGCACCAAGCTCCACCCACCAGTGTCTCTGAATCAACATCTGCAGCACTTAGGCTTATCCTTTTAATCAATCAGCAAAGGTTTGCTGGGAGCTACTCTGTGCTCATCACTGCCCTGGGCTCTGGGAGGCTTTTCCTCTGGCTGCTCCTTCTTCATCTCCTTCATAGTTTTCTCTTCATCTATCAGGTCATTAAATAAATACGATGATGACAGCTAACTGAGCGCTTAACATGGTGACTGTTTTCTTTCATTTGGCTGACCATGCAAGTCTTCTCATTTCCACCAGGGGGCAGCACGTCCGCAGGATCAGCCGTGGTCCTGCTCCTTGTGAATAGCAAAGGGCAATCCACGCCATTACAATAGCAGGTGCGCCTAGATGGAGAGCCCGTCAGAACTAGTGTGTGCAAATTTCATGCACTTGTGAACATACATGTGTAGCTGAATGGTGCTACAAGTGCATAGTCACATCTGAAAAGTTGTGGCAAAGGCGTTGTCACTATTTTATTCAACATGCATTGAGCACCTACCGTATGCCAAAAATGGTGCCACTTGCCTTAGTTTTTGTTTTTAATAGGAAATTTATAATTAGCATTTTATATGAAGAGCAGTGCCAGTGAAATGCATTGAGGTGTATTTGTTTTGACACTTACGTAAAATAAGCATTTCCCTCTAATCTGCTGACTGCCATTTAACTGGCATATAAGGCACCTTTTCTATTAAGAATAACATTTAAAAATTAATTACATTCAGGCAAAAATCTATCTTTAATGAGCTGGGGATGGGACAGTGAGGCAGGAGGGCATATTAAAATTATTTTCTTGAGGTTAAAACATTCCAGAATTTACCTACAAATTTAAAAAGCATTACCTTCGGCTCCATTTGTTAAACTGTCCACATGCATGCAGGATTCTGTGATGCTTTATTTGCAAACAGTGATGTATTTACAGATGGAAGGTGCCAGGCAAAAAGGAAGCCCCTAACCAGGTCCAAAATAGAAATCTGAGAGTGCTGCCTGCGTTGTCCTGGGCTGGGAAGTGGCTACCCAGGGACTGAGGGCTAGGGAGGATGGGAGTGAATTACCAAGGCGGGTTCCTGCCCAAGACTGGGGAAGATGCTTGCCAGTTCTTTTGGATGGATGAAGGCCGATGCCACACCTAATTATTTCTGACAAATGAGGTATTCAATAGTGGTCAAGTGCCAGATGTCTGAGGAATTTTAAAAGATGAGAGAAGGGCCTGGTGCAGTAAGTGGCCCACGCCTGTAATCCTACCACTCTGGGATGCCAAGGCGGGGGGATTCTTTGAGCCCAGAAGTTCAAGACTAGCGTATGCAGCATGACGAAACCCTTCTCTACAAAAAATAAACACAAAAAGATACCTGTTCATGGTGGCATGCGCCTATAGTCCCAGTTACTCAGGAAGCTCAGGCAGGAGGATCACTTGAGCTGGGGAAGACAAGGTTACAGCAAGCTGTGCTCGTACCACTGCACTCCAGCCTGCCACAGAGCAAGAGTGTGACTTAAAGAAATAAAACTAAAAAATACGAGTGAAGGGGAAGAAATGGAAAGGGCCACAGAGAAGTTGTAGCCACATCTTGAAGGATAACAACCAAGAAGGAATAACAACCAGCCGCAGTCTAGGCAATTTCCTGATTCACTCAATCCTGATGTCAGCAACACGGAGGTAGATATTAGTATGGCCATCCTCATTTTTCAGAAGGGAAGTGGATTCACAGAAAGATTGTGTAGTTGTCCATAGCCACACAGCTAGTAGGGGAACTGGGTTTGAATTCAGGCAGGCAGCTCAGGGTCTCTTGTTGTCCTCCCTACTACCCTGCTTCTCTGTGTGTGAACCACAAGGCAGGCTGGCTTATTAGTCAGTGGAACCTGACTCAGTGAAAATTTTATGAAATATTTATGAGACAAACACTGCAAAGTGTTACCTTCCATGAAATTCAGGTGGTGGAGGTCTTGCATGTCTGATATATTACTTCCTGAAATTTTGAAATATGTTAATAAACAATTTATATGCCTATAACACAATGTAGTATAAAATTTACATTTTTAAAAAAATTATAAATATTGAAAACATTACACTAAGTGAAAAAAGCCAGGCACAAAAGAACAAATGCTGTATGATTTCACTCATACTAGGTATTTATGTCAGAGGTATGTGAACCAGAGCAACTTCATCTTAAATTGGGGCTGGGTAAAATGAGGCTGAGTCTTACTGAGCTGCATTCCCAAACAGCCATTTTAAGTCACAGAATGAGATAGGAGGTCAGCACAAGATACAGGTCATAAAGACCTTGCTGATAAAACTGGCTGCAGTAAAGAAGCCAGGTAAAACCCACCAAGACCAAGATGGCAACAAGAGTGACCTCTGGTTGTCTTTACTGCTACATTCCCACCAGCACCATGACAGTTTACAAATGCCATGGCAGCGTCAGGAAGTTACCCTATATGGTCTACAAAGGGCAGGCATGAATAATCCACCCCTTGTTTAGCATATCATCAAGAAATAACCATAACAATGGGGAACTAGCAGCCCTCGGGGCTGTTCTGCCTATGGAATAGCCATTCTTTCTTTCTTAACTTTCTTAATAAACTTACTTTCACTTTACAAGTCCCTAGGGACTTGCCCTGAATTCTTTCTTGTGTGAGATCCAAGAATCTTCTCTTGGGGTCTGGATTGGGACTCCTTTCCAGTAACATCTTTCTGCTGAACCATGGAAGTGATGACACTGAGGAGAAGCCCGACCCAAAGGAAACAGACTACAGCACTGATTGGCAACTGTGGGTAAGTGGGGTGTATACACCCGGGTAAAGGATGGGCTTGGGTTACAGGCTCAACTCAGAGGAGTTAGAGTCTCTCCTAAGACAGAGTGGATTAAAGGCCCCACTCAATAAAAGGTAAGGATGCAAAAAAAAAAAATGGTAAGGATGCTTGACTGAACTTGGGTTTGAGGCTCAACATAGGAAGGTTAGAGTTCTTCCTAAGATTTAGGGGGTTAGAGGCCCCTCTCAGTAAAGTCCTTCTTGGCTAAGAATGGGTTTGGCACTATGGGATGTTAACTGCTATTCTGTTTGGATTAATCTGCCTTGCACTCTTTGCTGACAGCTGGGGGTGACAGAATGAGGCATGTACAGGATCATGGAACTTAGGGACATTTTTCCTCCCTAAAGGGGGAAAGTTGAGAGCTGATGGGGCGGCTGGAAAAGATCCCTTCGTGACTGACGAGGGACCACTTGAACTTTTGATTCAGTGTTGGCTGCAATGCACGTCTTTCTCTGGCCTCCCCGAGCACCTCGACTTCCCCACCCTGCCACAGACAATGCTTTTCTCCCTTCCCTTTCCTTCTCTGTGCAAACCAGTTGAAGGAATGACAAAAATCACTGTTTATCTCCTCTGTAAAGTTTGGATTAATATAAAAAAGGATTTTGAGCCTAGTCTTAAGCTGTAGTGAATCTGGTGTGCTTTGTGTGTCTTTCCGTATTGCTCTGTCATAAAGAGGGGTGCCTTAGGATAGAACATGGGCTTAGAACCCCATAAGCCCACTGTTCAAGATGGCCTAGCAAACTGGTCAGTTACAAACTTTGCTGCAGGTACCAGAAAAGAAAAAAAAAAAAACTAAATGAGGTTTCCGTCCTGTTTTGTATGTCCGTGGAACCATGTTGCTTTGCTTTCTCTTTTCACAATGGCAGCCCGGGTTCAGGGTTCAATTCCTGGCTTGCAGAATGAGTCCTTTATCTTCTGTATGTCTGCGTATTTATATGTGGTGTGTGTATGATATGAAAGAGCTTTAATTGGTTTTAAAATATGTGCCTAAATCAAATATTTTGTCAGAAAAGTAAAAAGTGTAATGCCTTTTAGTTCACATGACTTCAATAATCTTTGGATAATAACAGCTTTAAAGATTATTGGTAAAACAAAGACATTTGGTTTAAATTATGCAGGTCAGATATTAAGTTGGCTAAATGCTTTAAGGTCATAAACTGCTTCTTTGACTTTTACAAATTGTTAAATTTATTTTGGAGCATTAGTTTCTAGATAAGGCCTGTGGACATGTGAAATTAGCCACGCCCCCTCTCTATGCAAAGAGGGTTATAAAGAGATTTTATAGAAGAAAGGATTTTGTATGGTCAATTCTTGTCCCAAAGTAAAATGATTGGTTGTTTAAAAAGAGGGATGTTTAGGACAAGTCAGAAAGTCCAAGCATTTTGGAGATCATCTATATATGTTGTGAAAGAATTTATAAAAGGGAATGTGTGTAAGAAATGTACAATTTAAAGGTGATTAGCCCTCCTAAATACTTCAAAAATGCCACTATGACTCTTAAATGTACAACTTGCCTGCTTTACAGCTAGGCAAGGCCCGGGACACATGGAGTTAGACTCTGGAAAGATTCAGACCTTATCTGCACTCTGACTGGGTTCTAGGCTCCACACTAGTACATAATTAAAACCTGAACTTACCAAGGATTTCACCAAAAGTCGCTAAGAATTAACATTGTAACATGTAATTAAGACTACTAAAGAAACAGTTCTATGTGTAAGGCATGTAAGGAAAGTGAAATGTGTTTTTGGTAAAAGAGATTATAAAAAGACATGGAAATGTGCGGGGTTTTGCCTAGATTAAAGGGTTAAAGAATTGTTTTAAGTTAGGATAAACCTGAAGGTTTGAACAAGTTGTGGAAGGTTGGTGAAAAACTAATTGTAAAAGAGATTCCCTGTGCCAACATATTAGCTAAAGTTAAGGGGTAATTGAGTTTTTCTGTAAATTAAACATTGAAGTAATCTTTTTTGACTTTTTGCTTAACATGTTGCTGATCCTTTTTTTTTTTTTAAGAGTCAAGAAAACTTTTTTTTAAGCTATTTATAGCTCTTAACAAGTAAATTATACTCCTGTGAACAACATTTGGAGCATATTTGTTTTTCTCTACCTTATTTCTCCAGAATTTGGAAACTATTTGTGAGTATCTTAAATTATGGCCATATAGTGCAATAAGAATTTGTTTCTTTTGCAACAGGACACAATTGGAAAAACTGGTTATTTTACCAAGGCTTTGACTGGAATCATGTGTTTTTCTTTAAGGAATTAAACTTGACTTATAGAGCCAGTAAAAGCCCTTGGGAAAACTGGCCTCACACCTTGTCTACACAGTCCCTATACAGGGTTCCTGACTGTGGTAAGTAAAGAGTGCCACTTTCTAACAGGCCTAGGAGACCCAAGTTATCTTGGCACCTCAAGAGGAAAGAAATTTACTCAACTCATAGGTATTTGAGGGTACAAACCTATGACAGGGCTTGATTCTAAAAAAAGTCTTATCTAAAATTCATTCTATGGAACAGAGTTCCATTAAAGCCCATTTAAAAAGAGTTTGTGAGAAAAATAATTATTCTTGCTGCACTTTATACAAATAATCAGGCAAAGTATAATAAAGCAAATCAGTCTTACCATGATTTGTCTTTAGTAAAAATGGGAAACTAGAGAGAGAAAAATTATGTTTCAATTTGTTATTAAACTCTAGTCTCATTAATTGTTTCTGAGTTTTTTCCTGCAATTTAGATTTGCCCTGCTTATTTCTATGAACCATCCAGTGATCTCTGGCTGCTGCTTAGAAGAAACAAAAGGGATGGGTAATGTAAAAATCTGGATCAATATTCTATCCTGGACACATATGGGAATCACCTAGCAACCCCATATCAGCTTGGTTCCAAAGGTTGCCCAGTTCATAGAAAGCCTTCTAATTTAGTTAACTTGGGACAATTTTGCTTATTTTTCTTTACTATTGTGGAATATATTGTTGTACTCTTTGTGTAGAAATGCAAGACAAGCCTACTGAATGTTTTCTTAAATTAAAAACTTATTAATCTTTCAGATATCGCCTTTTGTTGGAACTCAGAGTTCTCAGTGGCCCTCAACATACTGATGCTTTCTAAGCTCCTATCCTGAACACAAGAGACCTTAATAGTTAGGAATATCATTGCCCCTATTCAACTCAAAGAAGTTACAGAAAATGGATCTTTGTCCCTTTGCAACCCTTAGAATTAAGGGTTCTCTTATTTAAAAAGCTGGGGAAGGCTGAGTGCGGTGGCTCATGCCTGTAATCTCAGCACTCTGGGAGGTCAAGGAGGGTGGATCATGAGGTCAGGATATCGAGACCATCCTGGCCATGGTGAAACCCCATCTCTACTAAAATACAAAAAATTAGCCAGGCATGGTGGTGTGTGCCTATAGTCTCAGCTACTCAGGAGGCTGAGGAAGGGGAATTGCTTGAATCTCGGAGATGGAAGTTGCAGTGAGCCAAGATTGTGCCACCGCACTCCAGCCTGGCAAAAGAGGACTCTGTCAAAAAAAAAAAAAAAAAAAAAAAAAAAGCAGGGGAAACATCAGAGGTGTCAGAACTAGAGCAACTCCAGGTAAAATGAGACTGAGACCTCTTGGGCCACATTCCCAGGAGGATAAGGCATTTTAAGTCACAGGATGAGATAGGAGGTTGGCACAAGATATAGGCCATAAAGACCTTGCTGATAAAGCAGCTTGCAGTAAAGAAGCAGGCCAAAACCCACCAAAATCAAGATGACAATGAGTTCACCTCTGAAAAAAAATCAGAAATCTCCACACTCCTGACAACAGGAGCTGAGCTAGCCTCTTCTCTACACTCATCATGGTGGAGCAAATAGAAGATGGCAAAGAAAACCACTAGGGTAAGCCCTGGCTGTGATGAGAACACCCCCAGCATGAGCCTGAAAGCCTCCTCCTCTGATGCTTGCTGGGCTGGTGAGGCTGCAGAGGGAAGGGCCAGGCACTTCCCAGCACCCTGCTAGCAGGTAGGGATTTCTACATGGTGAAACAATATTAACAGGAAAACAATGAGAAGTAGAATTGCTCACCTGTATTCCGCACTTACTATTTTCTAGGCACCACACAGTTTTATACCCAGCTCATGTAGTTATTGTCATTTTACCCAGGGGAAAGCTGAGAGCCAGAAAGGTAAGTGAGTTGTCCAGGATCTCAGAGTCAGTTAGGCTGGGGAGGTCTGTAGTAGAGATGAGTCACCCATTTCTACTAAAAAATACAAAAATTAGCTGGGAATGGTGGCAGGTGCCTGTCGTCCTACCTACTTGGGAGGCTGAGGCAGGAAAATTGCTTGAACCTGAGAGGTGGAGGTTGCAGTGAGCTGAGATCATGCCATTGCACTCCGACCTGGGTGAAAAGATTAAGAATCTGTCTCAAAAAAAAAAAAAAAAAAAAAAAAGTCAGCTTAATTAAAAGTGGATATTCAAGCTCTAACAGCTTGGGACTCTTTGGGAAAAGCAGAGGAAGCACCACAGACCTTCTTTTGGGAAAAACCTCTGTTTTCCTCATGGAATCCCAGGAATTAAAAGTGGATAGATTCCTCTCAAAATCTAAGGCTCTGTTCTGTTTTACATTGTGTTATCTGACATTTTTGACTTTTGGAGGTATCAGAAATGACTCCACATTATGAGAGAACTTTGGTGTGTAATAATTAGATAGGAAATGTAGTTTTGTGGATGGGCTGATTCCCTCTTTTTGGAATCAGGATCTGATATAAAAATGAGACCCTTAGTTTCTGGAGATCTGTTTTGCCTTCCAGCTGTGCCTGCTTATTAGGCCCTAGAAACTGCATGTTTTTTTTTTTTTTTTTTTTTTTTTGAGATGCAGTCTCGCTCTGTCACCCAAGCTGGAGTGCAATGACATGGTCTTGGCTCACTTCAACTTCTACCTCCCAAGTTCAAGTGATTCTCCTGCCTCAGCCTCCCGAGTAGCTGGGATTACAGGTAACACACCAAGCTAATTTTTGTATTTTTAGTAGAGATGGGGTTTTACCATGTTGGCCAGGCTGGTCTCAAACTCCTGACCTCAGGTGATCTGCCCACCTCGTCCTCCCAAAGTGCTGGAATTACAGACATGAGTCACCACACCCAGCCTGCATTCTTTTCTTCTTTTTTCTTTTTTAAAATATATTATTTTATTGCACTTTAGGTTCTGGGGTACATGTGCAGTTCATGCAGGATTGTTGCATAGGTGCATACATGGCAATGTGGTTTGCTGCCTCCATCCCCCTGTCACCTATATCTGGCATTTCTCCCCATGTTATCCCTCTGGCCTGCATTTTTTAAAGATAAACTTAAAAACTGGAGAGTGAAAAATCTTACAACTACTGGATCTTCTTCTATCTGTCTGTGTATTTATATGTGTTGTATGTGTGATATAAAAGAGCTTTGATTAATAGGTTTAATAACAATAAGAGCTTAAATTAAATATTGTCAGAAAAGTAAAAAGTGTAATGCCTTTTAGTTCACACGACTTTAGTAATCTTTGGGAAATAAAAACAGCTTTAAAAATTATTGGCAAAATAAAGACATTGGGTCTTCTGTCTGGTATACTAGGCTCCACACCTAATACATAATTAGAATCCCTTACTTACCAAGGTTTTCACCAAAAGCAAAAGTTGCTAAGAGTTAACATTTTAACATGTATTTGAGACTACTAAAAAAACATTTTTACATGCAAGGTATGTAGAGAAAGTGAAATGTATTTCTGGTAAAAGATTATAAGAAGGGATGGGAATGTGGATGTCTTGCCTAAGTTTAGAAGGTTAAAGGATTGTATTATGTTAAAAAAAAAAAAAGAGCTTCTCAATTATGTTAGATAAAGCTGAACATTTGAACAAATCATGAAATATTTGTAAAAAATTAATCTTGTAGAAAAATTTCTGTGTGTGAACATATCGGCTAAAGCTAAAGGGATATTATTCAGTTTTTCCATAAATTAAACATTAGAATTAAAAAAGCACAACAGGTTTTTCTTAAAGCAAAAACCTGCTTATAATCTGCCCTTTAACAAAAATTTATAAAGAGTTATGAAAGGTTTATAAGAATTATACTTTATGGTCAAACATTAAAGTTGGGTATATGTGTCTATAGGTATTATTAAGAATTAACATTAATAGTACCCTAATATAAAGGTGAAATTTGACTTATTTGGGATAGAAATCATACAGGAAGCATTGTCAAATGTGAAATAGTGTTTGGCTTTCTTTGGGATGTATTTGTATAAATGTTATTGGTATGCATTCCAAAATTATGTGAAATTCCTATAATTCTAATAGGACTTAATGTACATTATCAGTAATAATTGTAATTGTTACATAAAATCATTGCATACCACAGAGGTAATCAAATTTCTTTAACAACAGTGTTTTCAACTGTGGCTTCCCTAAAATATTGTGTCATCCACAGACAATTGTTGTCTTGTTTTAATCCTCTTTAAAAGGTGGTTTATGATCAATCAACTATAGAACTCTACCAGGTGTTCCTGAATGCAGGTTTCTGATAACTTTGGAAATTGTGGCATTGGAATAGAGAAAAAAACTTTCAGAACTCTCAAAGAAAGCTGAAATGTTCATGAATATGAAGTACAACAGGAGTTAACTGCATGGCCTAAACTAATAGAAGTCTGAAGTAATCTTTTTGACTTTGCTTAAAATGTTGCTGATCCTTGTTTTGTTTTCGGAGTCATGGAAACTTTTATTTTGAGCCATTTATAGCTTATAGCAATTGAGTAAAGTATGCTCCTTTGAATAATATTTGGAACATATTTGTTTCTGATTTCTCCAAAATTTGGAAACTATTTGTGAATATTCTTAACTTACGGCAATATACTTATTTGCTTAAGTGCAATAAGAATCTGCTTTCTTTTGTAACAGAATGCAATTGAAGAAGTTGGTTATTTTACCAAGAATTTAACTGGAATGGTGTGCTTTCTTTAAGGAATCAAACTTGACTTGTAAAGCCGATAAAAGCTCCTTTGGAAAACTGGCCTCATAGTCCCTGTACAGGGTTCCTGATCTGTGGTAAGTAAAGAATGTCACTTTCTGATAGGCCCTGGAGCCCCAACTCATGTTGGGACCTCAAGAGGAGAGATATTTACCCAATTCATCAATATTTGAGGGTACAAACCCATAGCTGGGCTTGGCTTTAAAAAAAGTTCTTATCTGAGATTCCTTATGGAACAGCGTTCCATCAAAGCCAATTTAAAAAGTCAATATGAAAAAGAATTATTTTTGCGGTTCTTTATACAAATAAACAGGACAAATATAGTAAAGCAAATCAGTCTTATCATGATTTGTCTTTAGTAAAAATGGGAAACTGAAGAGACAAATTATGTTTTAAGAACTATGTTACACTTGCTATTAGATTCTAGTCTCATCATTTGTTTCTGTTTTTGTTTTGGGGTTTTTTCTTTTTAGTTTGTTTTCTTTTTTAGTTTTTTCCTGCAATTCAGGCTGACCTTGCTTATCCCTGTAAATCAACCAGTAATCTCTGGCTGCTGCTCAAAAGAAACAAAAAAGATGGGTAATGTAAAAATCTGAAGTCAATATTCTAATTCTGGGCACATCAGCAACCCCATATCAGCCTGGTTCCAACAGTTGCCTAGTTCATGGATAGCCTTCTAATTTACTTTATCTAGGATAATTTTTTTTGTTTTACTTTTGTGGAATATATTGCAGTTGTACTCTTTGTGTAGGAATGAAGAATAAGCTTACTCAATATTTTCTTAAATTGAACACTTATTAATCTTCCAGATATCACCTTTTGTTGGAACTCAAGAGTTATGAATGGCCCTCAGCATTACTAATGCTTTCTGACTGAGCTCCTCTCTACCCTGAATACAAACCACCCTCATAGTTACCCAGAGAGTATCACTGCCCCTATTCAGCCTGAAGAAGTTACAGAAGATGGATCTTTGTCCCTCTGCAACCCTTAGGATTAAGGATTCTCTTATAAAAGGGAGGAGGGAATGTCAAAGACATTTGTTTTGTTTCGTTATTTTGAGATAGAGTCTCGTTCTGTCATACAGGCTGGAGTGCAGTGGCACGATCTCAGCTCCCTGCAACCTCTGCCCCTTGGATTCAAGTGATTATCCTGCCTTAGCCTCCCAAGTAGCTGGGATTACAGAGGCCTGCCACCATGATGGCTAATTTTTGTATTTTTAGCAGAGATGGGGTTTTGCCATGTTGGGCAGGCTGGTCTTAAACTTCTGACCTCAAGTGATCCGCCCACCTTGGTCTCCTAAAGGTCAGAGGTGTTTGAACTAGAGTAACTCCATCTTGAATAGGGGCTGGGTAAAATGAGGCTGAGACCTGCTGGGCTGCATTCCCAAGAAGTTAAGACATTATTAGTCACAGGATGAGATAGGAGGTCAGAGCAAGATACAGGTCATAAAGACTTTGCTGATAAAACAAGATGCAATAAGGAAGCCAGCCAAAACCCACAAAGACCAAGATGGCAATGAGAGTGACCTGTGATCACCCTCACTGTTACACTCCCACCGGCGCCATGACAATTTACAAATGCCATGGCAACATCAGGAAGTTACCTTATATGGTCTAAAAAGGGGAGGCATGAATAATCCACCCCTTGTTTAGCATATAATGAAGAAATAACCATAAAAATGGGCAAGCTACTCTGCCTATGGAGTAGCCATTCTTTATTACTTTCCTAATAAACTTGCTTGCACTTTACTGTATAGATTCACCTGGATTTCTTTCGTGTGTGAGATCCAAGAACCCTCTCTTGGGGTCTGGATTGAGACTCTTTCTGGTAAGAAGTGTGAAAGAAAATATCTTGGGCCGCCAAAATCACTAAGGAAAACTCAAGCTTGGAACTGCTTAGGGCAAACCTGCCTCTCATTCTATTCAAAGTCACTCCTCTGCTTACTGAGATAGATGCATATCTGATTTACCTCCTTTGGAAAGGCTAATCAGAAACTCAAAAGAATATAAACATTTGTATATCGCCTCCTGTGATCTGGAAGCTCCCTCCCCGCTTCCAGTGACCTTTGCTTCAAGTTGTCCCGCCTTTCCAGACTGAGCCAATGTACTTCTTACATATACTGATTGATGTCTCATGTCTCCCTCAATGTATAAAACCAAGCTGTGCCCTCACTACTTTGGGCACATGTCATCAGGACTTCCTGAGGCTGTGTCATGGGCACATCCTCAACCTTGGCAAAATAAACTTTGTAAATTAACTGAGACCTGTCACAAATTTTCAGAGTTCACATTTAGGTAATCATGGATAGATTCTGAGTGGGACATGCCTCTGACCGCTGAAAAATCTACTACTGATGCTTGGTACCTGCATGAGCTAACTTTATGGCTCAAACCAATAGGACAATTTGCTGAGGTCTGAGGGTACCCCCTCCAGAGAATCCCTGATCTCCCAAACTTTGGTTGAGATCTAAAGTTTATTTTGCTGTACAACTTTTTTTTTTTTTTTTGGAGTTTTACTTGCTTCCGACAGGAAGGCAAGTTTTCCTGCTTCCATGATAATGGAAGGGAGGTGACTCCTTTATGGAATTTGAGCTTGCTTCCGACAGAGAAGATGAGTTTTTTTTTTCCTGCTTCTAGGAAGGTAGAGAGTAATCTACAGCCTAAGACTCATCATTAGGTAAAAAACTAGTTTGAGATTCTCTCTTGCAATTTCTTTTTAAATGACTCAAGTTAGCATTAACAACCAGCTGGTGTTAATTTCTGCTTATACTTAGAGTGCTCAGAAATTGTATAATTTGTGTGATCATTGTTAGTTTAGTAGCATTTTGTCCTAGCTGAAATACGGTAATAAGATTTTTAAAAATTTTTGTTGTTAAAGGAGCTCAATAGCTAAAAGTCAGCTGCTTAATTAAAAGGCTAACATGGAAGATTGTGTGTGTGTGTGTCTCTGTGTGCGCACGTGTCTTCATGTTTGTATTTAAAAGGCCTTTGTGTTTGGGGGTTTTTTTGGTTTTTTCTCTTAAGACATTGTCTTTTTGAGCGAAATTTTTTTTTTCCTCTCAGTTGAATGAATTCTGCTTCCACCTCATTTTTTGACTAAAACAGTATTGCAACAGAGGGTACTCTTGGATTTTTAAGGAAGAATGTATTTTAGACACACAGAAATATCTGTTTTTCAAAAAGTGGGGGTCTCTGTGAATCCGTAAAATGTACTTTCATTGGCAGACCTAATACATTTTTATATGTTGTGTACAAAGTATTTCACTACTAAATATATATAAAAGAGCTCTAATTAATTGACTTAAAAAAAATAAAAGGCCAGGCACTGTGGCTCATGCTTGTAATCCCAGCACTTTGCCAGGCTTAGGCAGGAGGATCACGAGGTCAGGAGTTGAAGACCAGCTTGACCAACACAGTGAAATCCCATCTCTAGTAAAAATACAAAAATTAGCTGGGCATGGTGGTGGGCGCCTGCAACCCCAGCTACTCAGGAGGCTAAGGCAGGAGAATCGCTTGAACTTGGTTGGCAGAGTTTGCAGTGAGCAGAGATTGCACCCCTGCATTCCAGCCTGGGCAACAGAGCTAGACTCTGTCTCAACAAAAAAATAAAAATAAAAAGGAAAAACAAAAGCACTTAAATTAGTCAAATGCTATTTCAAGTTTATGTAACTTAAGTACAATCTTCAATAAATAAGTCAGCTTTAAAATTATTGGTAAAGTAATATTAGAAATGTCTTAAGAACTGCCAGCATACATTTTTGTTTGAATTTATTAATCAAGCAATTTCATACTTGTACCTGTCAAATACTATAAAGTGTCAAAATTTGGCCTAGGGGTTAGAAAACTGTAAACCTAGCCCAAACCAAAATGACCTTTGCTTGTGTAATTTAATAAATAAGACACTGATACAGGATTAATGAAAATAGCTGCATCTTGAATTTAGTAAGATTACCATAACGTCTAATCCTGGGGCCTTAGGCAGTCTAGTCCACAGACAATAAGGAGGTTTGTTCTGGGAAAGGACTATTATCATCTTTGTTTCAAAGCTAAACTATAAACTAAATTCCTCCCAAAGTTAACTCAGCCTACGCCCAGGAATGAACAAGGATGACTTGGAACTTATGGTAGAGCCAATTAGGTCAAATCTTCTTTTTCACTATCTCAGTCATAATTTTGCAATGGTGGTTTCAGAACTTTAAATCATGACTATCACAGTTTTCATAAATAATCTACACAAACAATTAAAATACTTAGGTAAATGTAATGTAATAAATACTTATAGACAAACGTGATAATTTAGAATATAAAGCTATATTAAATTGAATAATAGATATTTCATTATCTGGGTGTTTTCCAACAAATATATATTGTAGGAAACATTCTTGCTAAAAAAAAAAAAAAAAAAGAAAGAAAGAAAGAAAGAAAGAAAGAAAAAAAAGAAGTTTTTCCTTTTTTTTAACCAAAAAAAAAGGTGAAAAAGTTTTGCCTAATTCAAAGCTTATTTAAGGTTTATGTAAAAAACAAGGTAAAAGGAACTAGGAAATAAAAAAAAAGATGTAAAGAAAGTAATAAAAATAAAGAAGTAATTTTTTCAGGTAAGAAAGCTTAAAGGTAAATAATTTTATAAAAGAATCTTTTACGGTAAATTTAGTTCTAAAATAAAGCAACTGGTTGTTTAAAAAGGAGGGATGTTCAGAACAAATCAGGAAGTTCAACGTCATGAGCAGTCAGTGTAAGTCAAAATAAGAGGATATATGTATTAAAAAAAACTTTTATATAATCAAGTTGTCATATTAAGTTTTGGTTTGCTTAGGAAAAAAATGAGATAAAAAAATTTTATTAAGGTCATTACATCCATGTAGCTTCCTATATATGCTTTTAAAGTTCTTGTAACATTGAGTTACAGAGTTTTTAACTCCTGGGTCTAAAACGGACACCAAGTCCTGCTAAATCTAAAATGCTGACAGCAATTAAAGCCTCATTTTCAAGCCCCAAAAAGATGCCAATCAAAATAAACTGCATTCCTGAGATACAGGGCAAGAAATTACAGCTATTCAACTCCTCAAGACTCAGGGACTACTGAGGAAGAGGTGGGTGCATTAAGATTGTAAGGGCCAATTTTGAAAGATAAAGTAAGTTTAGTTTCTCTATAAACTAATTATTAAAGTCAAAGGCACACTGATGCAAAACCAGTATATGGACCCCTATGTCAGATTAACAAGGTTTTCTTGCAGGATTAACTAACTCCTTAATAAAGATTATAAAAGACTTATGGAAGTTATATTTTATAATGAAGATTGTTTACAAAATTTCAAAACACAAATGTAATTGACTTCATGCTGTTTTTATTAGGGCTTCTTGTTTAGAAAATTAAGTCTCCTCTCTCAAAGAATGAAGGTTTCTGCTTTTTTTGAAATCCTTGAATTATCACTTTGATTAAATAAATGACTTTACAATGACCTGTAATCCTATTTTGTAATATCCAGTGTTTTAAACCTTTTATATTTGACAAACTTCCCAAAATCAAATTATGAGTTATGTCTTTTTCTAACCTAATTAATCCTATAAGACATTAGGATCCCTAAAGTCCAAAAATGACATAATTTGACTTATTTGGTATAAACAATTATACAGGAAGCATTGTCAAATACGAAATAGTGTTTGGTTTTCTTTGGGCTGTATCTGTATAAATATCTTATTGATATGTGTTCCAAAATTATGGGAAATTCCTGTAATTCTGATATAACTTAGTGTACAGTATCAGTAATAATCATAATTGGTATGTTAAAATTGTGTGCCATGGAGGTAACAAATTTCCTTGTCAACTCTGTCTTTTAACTATGGTTGCCTTAAAACCTTTCATCAATGGACAATTGTTGTCTTGTTTTGGTCCTCTTTAGAAGGTGATTTTATAATCAACTATAAATCTCCAACAGGTGCTCTTGAATGCAGGTTTCTGATAACATTGGAGACTGTGACATCAGAATAGAGGAAAACCTTTCAGGGCTCATGGAGAGCTGAAATGTTCAGGAGTATCAAGCAGAACAGGAATTAACTGCATGAACTGAACCAATCTTTTTTACTTTTTGCTTAATATGTTTGTTGATCCTTTCTTTTTCAGTGTCTTAAAACTTTTCTTTTGAGCTATTCACAGCTTTTTACAATTTAGTGTACTCCTATGAACAAACTTTGGAGCATATTTGTTTCTCTCTACCTGATTTCTCCAGAATTGGAAACTACTTGTTGAGTATTCTTAACTTACGGCAATACAGTTATTTGCATAAGTGCAATAAGAATCTGTTTTTATTTGTGACAGGACACAGTTGGAGAAATTGGTTATTTGACCAAAGCTATGACTGGAATCGTGTGCTTTCCTTTAAGAAATCAAATTTGACCTCTGAAGCCAATAAAGCCTTTGGAAGAACAGTACAGCATTTCTGACCTGCAGTAAGTAAAGAATGTCACTTTCTGACAGGTGCAGAAGCCTCAGGTTTATCTTGGAACCTCAAGAGGAGAGGAAATTTCACCCAACTCATAGGTATTTCATGGCACAATCCATGGCTGGGCTCGGCTTTAGAAAAGTCTTATCTGAGATTCCTCCTATGGAACACAGTTCCATCAAAGCCAATTTAAAAGCCTATGTAAAAACCAATTATTCTTGCTGCACCGTATACAAATAATTAGGCCAAGTATAATAAGAGAACCAGCCCTACCACGATTTGTCTTTGTAAAGCGGAAAAATGGAGAGAAAAGAAAATTATGTTTCAAATGATTGTATACCTGCTTTAGATTCTAGTCTTGCCTAATGCTTTTCCCAATTTTTATTGTTTTCTACAGTTTGGACTGAATTCTAATTTTTCTTGGCTACAAGTCTTCAAAATGATGTTTTCCATTCTTTTCCTTCCTTTTTCATTTTTCCTAATTTGGAGTCACTGAAAACTAAGCTGTGCTTTTTTAAAACCCTGCAAACTGAAGCCAGACAACTTAAACTTCAGAAGAAAATAATAGTAACCTATTTATACACATAAGCCACTTTCATACCTGCCTATCAATGTATGGACTTCAGAGTAATGTGGTCTACATCGATTTTTTCCAGGATTGTTCTTTTGTTTTTATTTTTTTCTCTCTTTCTATTTTCTCTTCACAGGACATGAGACTTCATAACCTGTTAAAAATGAGCTTTCCAGACCTACCCATCTAGAAATAAACTGTCCTAGCCATAAGAGATCAGATGAAACTCATTTTTTTTTGAGACCAGAGACTCATTTTTTTTTGTAAAATGCTTTCTCCAGAAGATTTTTAAAAAGAAAAGTGGGGAAATGTGAAAGGAAAATATCTTGGGCCCCCAAAATCACCAAGAAAAACTCAAGCTTGGAACTGCTTAGGGCAAACCTGCCTCCTATTCTGTTCAAAGTCACTCTTCTGCTCACTGAGGCAGGGGTATATCTGATTTGGCTCCTTTGGAAAGATTAATCAGAAACTCAAAAGAATGTAACCATTTGTGTATTTGTGACCTGGAAGCTCCCTCCGGCTTCCAGTCTTCCTGCCTTTGCTTCAAGTTGTCCAGTCTTTCCAGACTGAACCAATGTACTTCTTACATATACTGATTGATGTCTCATGTCTCCCTCAATGTATAAAACCAAGCTGTGCCCTCACCACTTTGGGCACATGCCATCAGGACTTCCTGAGGCTGTGTTACAGGTGAGTCCTCAACCTTGGCAAAATAAACCTTCTAAATTAACTGAGACCTGTCTCAAATGTTCAGGGTTCACAGAAGACAAGACAAATAAGTTCTAGAGCAATGCTGTGCAATATTGCGCCTATAGATAATATTGTGTTGTGCATTTAAACATTATTAAAAGGGTAAATCTCATGTTAAATGTCCTTACCTAAATAAAACTTTAAAATTTGTTTAAATAAAAAGTAATGCAAATATATAAAAGGCACCCCGATTTATTAACCTATTTTGGAACACCCAAAGCCTTGATACCTAAAGCCTCTAATAAATGGACATCTGAGATCGCTGCCTCAATCAGAGATAACACAGGAAACTTGCTTTTATGTTGAAGGATTTCTTATCCCTTTCTTCATTTGTCAGCTACGTTTCATCTGGAACAAAACAAGCCTACTGTGTCCCCTGAAATGCAAATAAAATCTCTTCTTGCTGTGAACCTCGAAGAGACAGCTCTCAATCAGTTTAAGAAGTTTGTTTTGCCGAAGTTAAGGACACAACCATGACACAGCCTCAGGGGGTCCTGAGGACACGTGCCCATGGTGGTCTGAGCACAGCTGGTTTTGTACATTTTAGGGAGACATGAGACATTAATCAATATATGTAAGATGAATATTGGTTTGGTCTGGAAAGGTGGGACATCTCGAAGTGGGGAGGGGGCTTCCAGGTCTTAGGTAGACAAGAGACAAATGGTTGCATTCTTTTTCATTTCTGATTAGCCTTTCCAAAGGAGGCAATCAAATACACATTTATTTCAGTATGCAGAGGGATGACTTTGAATAGAGTGGGAGGCAGGTTTGCTCTAAATAGTTCCCTTTAGCTTAGTGATTTGGGGAACCTGAGATTTATTTTCCTTTCACATTGCCAAGAGCTCTCGGTTTCTCCTTCATCTCAGTGTGTCTGGCCTGCACCCATCACCAGACCAGTTTCCTCAACCGGCAGTGGCCCACTTTGATCCCCTGGCCAGTGTCAAAGCTCACAGTACTTCCCTAGGTTTCTATCAACCTTAGAATTGCCCGCCCTTGCTAAAAACAGTAAAACAGTTGCCACTGCAAAAGGTGAAGGCAGGTCAGGGGAGGGGCGGCATCCTGGGGAAGGCCCAGGTAATGACCACGTGTACTCTGCCCAGGTGTGGATGCTGCACCCCATTTCCTGTTCTGCATCTGCACAGCATCTCACACTGCTCTCAGACCTTGGACTAGGTGGGGACCCCTTTCTTATCTCCTACACAGGGGAAAAGTCTCTGTGAGGGTCAGTCCTGCTGTAGGACAAATCCCGCTGGGGTGTCTGTGGCCTGGCTCCCCCAATGCCTGTGAGAGAAGGGGCAGGGGCCTGGGTCCCAGCCATAGCTCTGCTGACCATGCGACAGGGGCTGCTGTAGATCCTCCAGGGCTCTGTGGACTCATTTTAAAAAGTAAGGGGTGAGGCCAGGCATGGTGACTCACGCCTGTAATCCCACTACTTTGGGAGGCCAAGGTGGGTGGATCACCTGAGGTCCTGAGGTGAGTTCGAGACCAGCCTGGCCAACATGGTCAAACCCTGTCTTTACAAAAATACAAAACTTGGCCAGGCATGATGGTGGGTGCCTGTAATCCCAGCTACTCAGGAGGCTGAGGCAGAAGAATCACTTGAACCCGGGAGGCGGAGGTTGCAGTGAGCCAAGATCGCACCATTGCTCTCCAGCCTGGGCGACAGTGCAAGACTATCTCAAAAAAAAAAAAAAAAAAAAAGGGGGGGGTTGGTGGATTTGGTCAAGGTCTTCAACCCTAGCTGCACATTAGAATCAATCACCTGAGAGCTGTTTAAAAATATCCATGCCTAATCCCAGCACTTTGGGAGGACAAAGCGGGTGGATCAGCTGAGGTCAGGAGTTCAAGACCAGCCTGGCCAACGTGGTGAAACCCCATCTCTACTAAAGATACAAACATTAGCCAGGTGTGGTGGTGTGTGCCTGTAGGCCCAGCTACTCGGGAGGCTGAGGCAGGAGAATTGCTTGAACCTGGGAGGCAGAGGCTGTAGTGAGCCAAGATCACACCACTGCACTCCAGCCTAGATGACTGAGTGAGACTCTGTCTCGAATAATAATAATAATAATAATAAAATACCCATGCCTGAGCCTCCTCATAGACCAATTAAATCAGAACCTCCAGCAGGGAGGCCTGGGTCTGTGGCTAAAATACTGCTCAGTTAATTCTCACACACAGGCAAGCTTGAGAAGCCCTGGATTAGGGGATTTGCAAGGGCCTCCCACCTCTGACGTTTGCCACTCTGTATATGACAGAATCATACACAGGGTCCCTGGGTGCTGGTGGACCTTCCCACACTTCATGCCTCTTCTCCCATAATAAAGGGATCCGGGAAAGCAGATGCACTTACAGTAAATGGGACCAAGCAAATGGAAATGAAACAGCCCTGGATGACGCTTCGCATCCGCATAGCACTTTGACCCATGTGATTTCCTTGACAACCCACGGCAAATTGGACCCCTATGATTACTTCTAGTGGAGAGGAAGGAAACGCAACAAGGGCCAGCCAAGGAGAGGTGTCCCCAGGCCTTTCCAGCAGCCTGCCTCCCAGTCCTTGGGCTCAGTCAAGCCTCTTTATGCCTTTACACAGACAAGGGAGAGCCTGCCCTGTGCCAGGCACGGCAGCAGGAAGGACTGTCAGCAGCACAGCACACAACGGCCCTGGCCTCAGAGCAGGAGGAGAGCGACACACAGGAAAACATCTTAAATAGTGTGATAGGCATCATGAAGGACACCCGCGGTGCCATGCAGAGAACAATGGTGGTGGCAGGAAGCCCCACAGGGAGGCGACATTTCAGTGGAGAGCTGCAAGGTAAAAGCCGGCAGCCCCCTGCAGAGCCAGGAGGCCCACGAAGGAACAGCACAGCTCATGCAATTGCCTGAGCCTCCCCCCCTCGACCCCCTTCTCCCGGGCAGGTGGGCGTCCAGTGACACCTGGGGATGAGAAGGAAGACGTGCTTTCCCTCCACCACATGGTGGGGCTTCTGGCTTACGGACAAGAACTCACTCCCATTGGGCAGCGACCTGCCTTAGGAAAAGAACAAACCCCCTAACCGGCTGAGGGCCCAAACGTCCCGCCGGCCTCAGGAGCCAGGGCTCCATGAGAGTATCCTCCGCCGCCAGGCTCCAGCCGGGCCCGTCTTGACTGTCTGGGCTCGCTGCTGCCTCCACGCCCGGGCTGCCCACCTCGGAGCTCCCAGGACTCCACGGCTCAGGATCCTTCTGCAGGCAGCTGCTCCTTCCTGGGGCCAGGCTTCCCTTTACTCTGGAGCGGGGCACGGAGGCTGTTTTCCTTCCCCTCACAAAGCATCTTTCTGACTGCCCTTCTCCTGCCCCATACAGTTAGAGAGAAAAGCCGATAGCTTCGAGATTCTGAATGAGGCTTCTGCAGAGGCCTTCTTGTGCTCCACAGGAAGGGCTGGGCAGGGATTTCAATCACGCTGCTGATTTCAGTCCATCACTGCGGTGGCAGCTTCTTATTTTCCCACTAGATGGGGTTCTTGATCTCTGCAGCTAGAGATCAGCTAGCTAGAGAGAACTCCAAATCATTTAATTTGGCTCAGAAGGCTGCTCAAAAATTTTATTCAAAGCAGAGGGAAATCTTTTATAGGAAGTGGCCAAAGGCTGAAACTGAAAAAAAAAATCCCTAAAAATCTGGTTTCTGTATCTTCCTTAATTAGCAAAGGTGATAAAGGGTAATAAGTGAAAATGTTTGCACAGGAAACCTAGCAAATCTGAAATAGAAATACAGATGCAAATGGAGTGAGCTGGAAAATAATTTCTCTAAAGAGCCATTTTGAACAATGCTCTAACTGCTTCTTTCCTTTGAGACAGGAGAAGCATCGACCCTGGACACTCAAGCTGAAAAAAATATCCTTTGGTCTGGTCATTATCACCATTCTGCTTGATCAATGGTAGCATGGTTCTCATTGATCCACTCCAGCCCCTAGACACACAAGACATGTAGCACAAGGGTGGTGAAGTGAAGCCACAATGAGCCAAAGGCGATTATGTTTTTCCAATGCAACTCATTTTGCTCAGTTCGGGAAACAGTTATGTCTTTTGAAGTCATTTGGCATGAATATTTCTCTTCATCATCAATAATAAACACCCATAGAGCACCTCTCTTGTCCCTTCCTCCATAGGAAGGCTTTCTCTGACGTTTGCAGGCCGAGTTGAGATGGTGCGAGACGTAGCAAGAACAAAAAGACACTAATCCTGTCTTCAGGAGTCTATATCTTAGCCTAAGAAATAGCACTATTCCCAGAAAACAGAAGTTATACATTATTCACATCATCTTATAACTTTGCATAAAGATTTCACAAATGAAATCTTTGATGAATAACCTCAAACTGTTGTATTTGGAAGTTAGAAGTGTCCATAGATACAAAACCAGTTTTAAAGAAGCCTCCCTTTTGAAGTGTCATAGCAGAATTGCACAAGAATTATGGACAAAATTGTGTAGGCAAAAACACATGATCAAATTTTACTGCTGACATTTTCATTCACTGTGGAATCCTGTTTGTGGGACCCACATTTCTCCAGTACTGGGGATACTTTTAACAGGCAGCCCTTGGTCACTTGGTTATAGTGAAAACAAACATCTTTGAGCACTTGGTCACTATATGTCACAATTTTCACTCAAATTCACAGCCACCAGCATCTCCTACTGGGGGTTGGGGGAATTGACACTGGGCTTTATTCTCATATATTGGGAACAGGTTCAATATAGTCCCTTAGGAAGTAAAATTAGAGCTTCCATCACATGGGAAGGGAGGCTTTAAGAAAGCGCTTCTGTTAACACATTTGTCTGTCCTGGTCGCAAGCAAAACACATATATTCAGCCCAAATTTGGCATAAATTCTGCATAAACTATATATACTTTCAGCAGTTCTACAAACATCTTCTAAGAAGACTATAAAACAGAACATCTTTCTTTCCAGAAAGTGGCTTTGGCCATCCTAAAAAATACAGTAGTCTAATCCAGACGAGCCCATCAATTTGCCTAGGGAATCACTGCTTGTGCCACCAGGAAGACACTCGCAGAGAGACCCTCAAAAGCTGGGCCTATGTTGTTCCATTCCAGAATAGAAACTAAAACCAGAGCCACATTAGTACTCGCTGAGGTACACTGAATTCCTTGGTTCTATGCAGACCTTGCCTATGTATGGATGGCTAGAATCAAGAGGCTACCAATGTCTTCTGAGATGCCAGAAGTCAGAGATAATCCCAGCTAAATGAAAAATACTAGAAATCCTACACAATTGGCCACAGCAATTCCAGAGCTGTAGAATCTTCAACTCTTCAGAACTCCCCAGTCTGAGCTGTGTCCGTAGGGCCAATCATAGGCACAAATTCACTCTATAGACGCTAGTCAAACATTGGAGTAGACAGCATAACAGCCCCCAAAGATGTCTACACATGAATCCCCACAGCCTGTGAATATGTCACACTACATGGTGAAGGGAATTAAAGCTGTTAATCAGGTTAAGATGGGGAGATTTTTCAGATTATGTTTTTTAAAAACAGAAGAGGGTGGCAGGAGAGGAGAGAAAAATGAAATGTGAGAAAGACATTGAAAGTCACCATTGCTGACTTTCATTACAGAGGAAGGGTCCAGAAGCCAAGAAATGCAGGTAGCCTCCAAAAACTGGAAAAGGGGGTGGGAAAAAAAAAAAAAGTAGATATTTCCCTAGAGCCTCTAGAAGGAACTGAACCCTGCGGACACCTGGATTTTTAGCCCAGTGAGACCTGTGTTACACATCTAACCTAGAGAACTTTGAGTTGTTCTAAACCACTAAGTTTGTGATGATTTGTTCCAGCAGTAATAGAAAACTAATACAAGCACCTTCTATGACCAGGCACTGACCCTGCCCATAGGGATGCAAAGATGCCCAGTGTTCCAGGGACACATAGTCCAGTAGGGAGAGAAAATTGTGCACACGCAGGTAAAGCAGCATGCTATGCACTAAAGTCCTGTAGCAAGCCCTGAGGGAGCCCTGAGCCGATGGTGCTGCCCTCTGCCTGGGGGAGCCAAGGAAGGCTTCCTGGAGGAGGGGAGACATTTTAACTTAACCTAGAAGCCTGATAGAAGGGGTCTGTGCTATTCTGGACTTACATGGTCCCAGGGCCTTTTATTTAGATGTGAATGTTTAAGGAGGAACCAATTTTTTATTCTCCAGGCTGGTCTAGACCCTTGACCCTCAAGGTATAGTCCAGGAGTCAAGTGAGAGCTTGTTAGCAATGTAGAAGCTCAGGCCCAGCCCAGCCCTACCAAATGAGAATCTTCATTCAACCAAGATCCCAGGGGATTCATATGTGCATGACAGTTTAAGAATCACTGCCCCAAATAACAATATTCTCATCCTCACCACAGTGTGGAAAGAAAAGAAACCGGGTTCCAGAAATTGGTCACGTATATAACTCTGATAGCATGGAGGTCCCCCAGAACATTCCTACTGCTATGTGACCTTGCTCAGAATGGTGCACTCCAGCTCTGTGTCATTTCTCAGCATCTACACAGACATCGCATACATGATCAGGCTGTACATTTCCTATGGAAACATCTGGCAGGCTTTATTTCATAAACACTTGGTTATAAACATCACCCAGTTCTTCTATTTGCTTACTTTTTAAAAGATGTTGCCCACTCTGTTGCCCAGGCTGGAGTGCAGTGGCATGAGCCTGGCTCGCTGCAGCTCTGACCTCCCGGGCTCTAGTGATCCTCTCACCTCAGTTCTTCGAATAGCTGGAACTACAGGTGCATGCCACCATACCTGGCTAATGTTTACATTTTTTTTCAGAGATGGGGTTCTTGCTCTGTTACCCAGGCTGGTCTCGAACTTCTGGTCTCAAATGATCCTCCTGCCTCAGCCTCACCCATTTCTTTTTAGAAAACATGACTTCAGCTCTAGCATTTTGATGGTGCAAAATTTTTCTCTTGCTCAATGACCTCAATCCCATAATAATTTACTCTAACAGCTAAATCTTCAAATTGCTGAATCTCAATTTACTTCTACCATCAGTAAAAAGAGGTCAGGGTGGCTTTGGCAAACCTAAGCCGTAGTTCTGGGAAATCCACAGACAGCACTTTACCTCTCACTGGCTTAGTGAGTCCATCCCTCCAGCCTCTTTGCTGTGCTTGAGGCACATCTCTGCTGGCTGTGGATTCTACACACTCAGAGCTGCGTCATGTCCGTGGGCACCCTGGGGACACTTGCTGCAGGGCTGACACTTTGTTATGTTCCCACAGCACAACCAGGGCCAGCTTCCAGGGGGCTGGATGCAGTGCACTTGCCCAGCCCCACACTCAGAAGGGACTGAGGTTTAGTGCTCTGCAGTGGCAATCTTAAAACCCTTAATGATTGTATCTTTGAATTAATGCTTTGTAAGTCAAGTCATGTGCCAAAGACTTGGAGCCTCAGCTCCCACCGTTGCACCTGCTGCCTCCCTAGCAAGGGTTCTTCAACACCCCCTCCCCTGTGCTGCCAAGTGACCACTGCCCCCTTTTCCTGCCCCCCCTCACAGAGTGTCAGAGTCAGGCACGCACCCCCTGCATGCCCAGGGCATCAGGATGAGGTCCCAGGCACCTATAAGTGTCTGCACTCACCCAACACCTGTGCTTATGCCCAAGGGAGTGTGATATTCAATACCAAATTTTTAAAAATGACACACAGAGAGACAGAGACAGAGAGATAGAGACACCATGAGAGAGAGAAGAAAACTTTTCTCCTACTTTTAAAAAAATTGTAGTAAAATTTATGTAATATAAAATTACTCTCTTAACCATTTAAAGTGTACTGTTCGGTAGCGTTAAATACATTCACATTGTTATCAACCCATATGCTTGTTTTTCTGAGACAGGGTCTCACTCAGTCACCCAAGCTGGAGTGCAGCAGTGTGATCTTGGCTCATTGCAGCCTCCATCTCCTGGGCTCAAGCGATTCTCCCACCTCAGCCTCTCAAATAGCTGGGACTACAGGTGCAATCCCAGCTAAGTTTTGTATTTTTAGTAGAGACAGGATTTCGCCATGTAGCCCAGGCCGGTCTCAAACTCCTGGGCTCAAGCAATCTACCGCCTTGGCCTCCCAGAATGCTGAGATTACATGAGCGAGCCACCATGCCCAACCCAACCCATTTTCAAAACTGTTTCCTTCTTGCAAAACTCAAACACGGTACCCATTACTCCCCATTTTCCCCTACCCCCAGCCCCTGACACACCATTCTGCCTCCTATCTCTATGAATTTGACAACTGCAGGTACTTGAGGTTCTTCCATGCCATCGCATGTGTAAGAATTTCCTTCCTGTTTTTTTTTTTTTTTTTTTTTTTTTTTGAGACGGAATCTCACTCTGTTGCCAGGCCGGAGTGCAGTGGCGCCATCTCAGCTCACTACAACCTCTGCCTCCCAGGTTCAGGTGGTTCTCCTCCCTCAGCCTCCCAAGTAGCTAGGACTACAGGCATGAGCCACCATGCCCAGCTAACGTTTTTGTATTTTTGTTTTGTATTTTTAGTGGAGACGGGGTTTTACCATGTTGGTCAGGATGGTCTAGACTCTTGATCCTAAGTATAGTCCAGGAGTCACATGGGAGCTTGTTAGAAATGCAGAATCTCAGACCTCGTGATCCACCAGCCTCAGCCTCCTAAAGTGCTAGGATTACAGGCGTGAGCCACTGCGGTCGGCCAATTTCCTTCCTTTTTTAAGCTGAATAATATTCCATTGTATGTCTATATCACATTTTGTGTACCCATTCATCTGCAGATGGAAACAAGTTGCTTTCACCTCTTGGCTATTGTAAATAATGCTGTCACAAACATGGTGTGCAACCATCTCTTTGAGTCCTTGCTTTCGATTCTGTTAGGTATACTTGGAAGCGAAATTGCTGAGTCATAGGGACTCCTGCTTCTTGAACACACATTTTGATTTTGAACTGGGCTGTTGAAATTATACAGCTGGCTCTGCCCATGCCCAGCCAGGGTACGTATGAGTCACAGTGTCTGAGGATTGTTCTGCTTCAGCTGCTGAAACTAAGGACTAAAGACTTTCCATGCATGACCTGATAGTGTCACCACCACAGTGGAGCAAGTGAGAGAAGTAAGACACTGAGCAAGAGTGCTCACCCCTAAGTGTCCCCACCAGTCAGGAGCAGCATGTATTGACATTCATGGCTGCAGAACATTCTGGAACTGGTTTGCATTTATCAATGCATGCATTATTCCATCCAATGCATATGTATTAAACATCAGCTAGGCGCCAGACCTAGGTGAAGGCACTGAGGATAAAGCAGTAAACAATACATGGAAAGGTCTTCCATGCAAGCCAGACAAGGAAACTAATTGTGCATTCGATGATTTATTGTGAAAAGTTCTATAAAGGGGAAATGTTGGGCCTTGAGCCCAGAGGTAGAAAGCTGGCTGTGCATGAGTCGCTGTCCTGCTTTTAAGGGGCTGGTAAGCTAGGGCAGGAGTTTCCAAAGTGGCACGTGAGATGATCTTAGGTAATACATATCATTTTTTTTAATAGGTACATATTCAGTTTAACATATGTTTAGAAGTATATATCTAGTACCTCAAACCCTCAATTCTTAAATATTTCCTGGATGATGCTCAGTTTAAAAATGAACTCATTTAAATGAATAAATAGAAATATTAAAGCCTAATATGTTTTTATTAAAATAAATAAATAATGCAGTAGCTACATGAATTAGATCTAATAGTTTAAAGATTGCAACTCAAAAAAAAACTACATTTTGGAAACTCCTTGTGTGTTTTAAAGATACATTTTTTTAATACAGGCATATTTTTCAGAAAAGGATGACTAGGGTTAAGATGCAGCTAGTTCCACGGGGAAAGGGAAGCAACCATGTTTGAGAGGAGCTCCTAACTCAGTTTAGGGGATTCAAGAAAGACTTCCAAGAAAATTGTTTCATGCGATGAATTTTGTTCCTTTAATTACTCAGTAGGGTGTATTTGTGTGAACTCTTCAAGTAGGAGCGTTGGAAACCCACTGGAACCAGCTTAAGCAAGAGGGGTAATTTGCAGATGAGAATGCCGGATGATCCCACAGTGGCCCACCCCGCTCAGTCTCTGCTCCTGGCCCCACTCTTACCTGAGCCTCTGTTCTACCTCTCACACTCGCTGCACACTTCCTTTCTCCGTGTATTTCCAAGTGGACAAGGCAGAAAATGGCTACCGCATTCTTCCATTTATATCTCTTCCATTCAAAGATCATCTCGACTGATGTTATCAGTTCTTACTTCCAAGTCTTGATTTCTGGAGAAGAGACTCTTGTCCAGTCCATCACAGGGGACCTCAGAGGTGGGACCTTGTTCACACAAGGACCACTGTCACCACGTGAGTCAGCGAAGGGGCAATTCCCAGAATCCAGGTGGGAATGGGGCTGGAGATCCAGAAAGAAAACCTGATGGCATAACCTGGAAAAATCCTCATTTCAACAGCTTCCAGGCTCCCCTGTGCCTGACATCAGAGTAGGTAGGAACTGCCAGCAAACCTAGAACAACATTTTCTCTTAGCCCACCTTGAGGATACGAGTGGCATGAGAGAGCTGGAGTGACAGGGGACCTTGACCCCACCCCTGGCTTATGACCCAGGAGTTCTCTTGGGGAAGCAGGAAAGCAGTACCATGTGCCTGCCAGATACCTAGGATCTAGGACTCTGTTAACCCATAGGAGGGAGGTAGGGAGCAAACAGTTTGGCTAGGCCTATATTTCTACTTTATATCCCAGAAAATCATAGGATTTGGCCCTTCCCCTTTGAAAGGCTGTGTCATTCAACAGAATAACTGCTAACACATGTATAGTTCTATGTGCCAAGTACATACCATATTCTAAGTGTTTTACACAGATTAACTCAAATAACTCTGTGATACATAGCTGCCATATCCCCTTTCCTGAAATTGAGAAAATTAAGGCACAGAGAGTTGAAGGAACTTACCCACGTTTACACCGCAAGGAAATGCAGAGTTGGAACTCAAACCCAGGCAATTTGTCTTCAGAGACTATGGTCCTGATCAAAAGGCCAGACAGACCAAGGTTAAAATCCTGCTTCACCCGGTCAGACACGGTGGCTCACTCCTGAAAGCCCAGCACTTTGGGAGGCTGAGGCGGATGAATCACAAGATCAAGAGATCAAGAGCATCCTGGCCAACATGGTGAAACCCCATCTCTACTAAAAAAGACAAAAAAAAAATTAGCTGGGTGTGGTGGCATGTGCCTGTAGTTCCAGCTACTTGGTAGGTTGAGGCAGGAGAATCAGTTGAACTCAGGAGGCGGAGGTTGCAGTGAGCCAAGACTGCACCACTGTACCAGCCTGGACAACAGAGTAAGACTCTATCTCAAAGAAAAAAAAAAATCTTGCCTCACCCCTTACTGGTTATAAGGTCTCTTTAAACTATTGATTCAGTGATAAAATGGAACAAAAGACACCTACCATATAAGATTACTGTAAAGACTAGCGGAAAAAAATCTGTATCGACAAAGCACTTAGAATTAAATAGGTACTTGATCAGGGTAGTTATTACTAGTAGGGAGAGATAAGGAATCTGAATATTGTTCAGCTCTCATGGACATCTGGTGATGGGGTGTGTCCCCTTTTTCCACAGTGTAATTGTCTACCTAGGCCAGTCCACTCTGCTGCAAGGGAATAATCCATGCAATTGTTATGCAGTGCCATAGGTAGGTGAGTACAGCCTATCGTATTACATATCTTCACATCCTGCTAGGCAATAGCACTAGTGGTGCTTTTTCTATGGTTATTTAAAATTTCAATTCTCCTTAATTGAAGTGGAGCACACATAAAGGGCACAAATCCTAAATACACAGCTCCAATGTTACCTGTGCAGATGTCCAGATCCAGGCCTAGAACACTTCCAGTACCCCGGAGGCTCCCTCTGCCATTTACCCATCAATTCTCACACCACCTGAGTGTGGTGGCTCACACCTGTAATCCCAGCATTTAGGAGGCCAAGGCAGGTGGATCACTTGAGGTCAGAAGTTCAAGACCAGCCTGGTCAACATGGTGAAACCCTATCCCTACTAAAAATACAAAAATTAGCTGAGCGCAGTGGCGTGCACCTGTAGTCTCAGCTCCTCGGGCAGCTGAGGCAGGAGAATCACCTGAACCCAAGAGGCGGAGGTTTCAGTAGGCAGAGATTGCACCACTGCACTCTAGCCTAGGCAACAGAGCGAGACTCTGTCTCAGAGAATAAAATAAAATAAAATTCCCACACCAAAGAGCTGGCCAATAGACTGATTTCTATTGCCTTCGATTCATTTTGCCTGTTTGTGAACTTTGCAGACACGGCTGGATTTGTACTGCCAGTGATTTTGCAGGCATTTCTTGCCTTCTTCTGCCCCACAGTTGAGTGAGCTATTTGTGGCCAGCAAGCCTTTGTTGAAACCCCCTTCCTTCCTTACGGCACCCCTACACACACTTGCATAGGAGCAGAGCATGCCAGCATGAAGAGGCAACCAACTGGATTTTTTTAAATGTGGGATAAATAAAGCAGGATCAATAGAAGCCTTGTGTGTTATGAAGTAATAAAAGTTCACTAAAATTCAGAACTTGACAATTACATACTGACACCTATGTTCTGGCTCTCACAAAAGATTTAAAATCTCTCAGAGGATTTGTAAATTGCAAGAGCAAGGAAAGAGGAAGGCGTGCGGCCCAAAATGAGTTTAGGACGAGCTGAAGTCACAACCCTTAGTGACAGTTCCAAGAATAACACTTTTAAAAACAAACAACACGAAAAAGAAACAGGCTTTGCCACATTATTCCCAGGCCATATACAGTGGACTTCATTCATATTATTGTATTCATTCCTTCAGTGACTAGATATTATTCCCATTTTGCAGATGGGAAAATTGAAACTGAAAACAGTGAAGTAAATTGCCAAACATCCTACAATAAGTAGGTGCCAGGATTTGAACCAACTTTATCAGATTCCAGAACCTACAGTTCTCAGCCACTATGCTATGCACAGAGGAGGGGCGGATGGCACCCTGAAGGGAACTCTGGCTTTGGCAATGAACAGAGGTAGCTTCCTGGCTCTGCCTCTCCCTGCTTCTCTTCAATCCTCAAGCAAGAAAAGAGCAGGGAGGGATAATTTCTACTTTGCGGGTTTGTTAAAAACGTAAGTAATAATATTTTAAAAGCAACTCTCTCATCGAAGGCACTCAGCCAGTGGTGGCTTGTTAAAACTGTATCAGCTCATCACACTCACTGAGGTAAGC
This sequence comes from Cacajao melanocephalus, assembly GCA_963573385.1. NCBI lineage: Eukaryota > Metazoa > Chordata > Mammalia > Primates > Pitheciidae > Cacajao > Cacajao melanocephalus. The sequence continues at coordinate 107,640 of CAUYLG010009698.1, forward strand.
TGCACCTTGCAGCGAGGATCTCCCCAGAAAAAGTGGCACCCACTGGCCATGGGGAGGCTGCACCTCTCCATCTGTCACCTTGCACTCTGTAGGCCTTTCAGCAGCCTCTGTCTCTGGCCTGAAGGTCCCACACAACACCACAGATAAGGCAGCAACTGAACACACAAGTCAACTGGTGGATCTGAATGACTCACAGTAACCCATCAATTCAGTGAAACAACTATCATTGATTTCTGGGGGTTTTCCACCCCACTGGTTGTTTAACTGAATTGATGGGTGTTCTGTGGAATTGATTGCACCAGCCAGTTCTTTTAGTGCAATAGAGACAAAATGCTAGTATGTTTCCCAGAAAATGAATGAATCTGCTCATTAAAGAGAATGTTCTGCCAAATAATTTTTTTCCAATGACAGTGGTTTTCCTTCTCCGATTCTTCTGCATAAGGATTGGGAAGCATTAAGGGGCTTTCATTGCATGTCAATATGCTGATACGCTGGCTGCTTTCAATATCCTCACAGTTCTCAGGGGCTGATTACATGCCAGAATGAATCCACCAATCTCTCTCCCCACACACAGACTTTTGCCAGTTCTGAGTCATTGAGTGTCTTATGTTCCCCACCATCACCACCGATCATGTGCATCAAAGCTGATTTTCCCCACTAAATGAAAATGCAGACTCTTAGGCAAGTAAATAGTATGCCAGCTCTCAGGGCTGATGATTTACGCACCTATGATTTATACTTTCTTCCCCGGAGGTTGCTTTTTGAGGATTTCAGACAGCACCACACTTGTTTTCAATGACGGTGATTAAAAAAACAGATGTTAGGATGAGGATTGGGGGACAGTGTGGGGGTAGAATGACAAGAAAATAAAGAGGCTGATCGAGAGAAGTCTGAAACCCTTCCTAGAGTCATTGAGCTCTTATGCTTCCCCCAGCCATGGGGAGAGATGGGCTTTTCCATTTTTGGAAAATGTAGACTATAGAAAATATATAGATTAGAGCTGAATTTTTATTGACTTTCCAAAAAGAAAAAAAACATCTCTCCTTTGGACTGTTGCCACTGTCACTGTTATTTCTCTGTTGTATTGACATCTCAGGGTTATTGAAATTGGTGATGCAAGTAAAATTCCCACACAATAAAAGAGAAAAAGATCCTAAGGGCATGGAATCTCACTTGCCATAAAGCTCCATGAGTCAGTTGACTCCGAATATGCAATGTATATTTTGCATTTTTATGCATTTTATACAGCATGAAATGTCTCATTTCTGGCAACTCGTATGTAAGACAGTGTATTCATTCGTTTTCATGCTGCTGATAAAGACATACCCGAAACTGGAAACAAAAGAGGTTTAATTGGACTTACAGTTCCACATGGCTGGGGAACATCTCACAATCATGGTGGAGAGCAAAAAGCCTGCTTCTTACATGGCGGCTGCAAGACAGAATGAGAGAAGCAGCAAAAGCAGAAACCCCCGGTAAACCCATCAGATCTTGTGAGACTTATTCTCTATCACAAGGAGATCGGCCCTCATGATTCAGTTACCTCCCCCTGGGTTCCTCCCACAATATGTGGGAATTCTAAGAGATACAATTCAAGTTGAGATTTGTGTGGGGACACAGCCAAACCGTATCATTCCACCCCTGGCCCCTCCAAATCTTATATCCTCACATTTTAAAACCAATCACACCTTCCCAACAGTCCCCCAAAGTCTGAACTCATTTCAGCATTAACCCAAAAGTCCACAGTCCAAAGTCTCATCCGAGACAAGGCAAGTCCCTTCTGCCTATGGGCCTGTAAAATCAAAGGCAAGCTAGTTAATTGCTAGATACAATGGAGGTACAGGTATTGGGAAAATACAGTCATTCCAAATGAGAGAAATTGGCCAAAAAAGGGGGGCTATAGGACCCAGGCAAGTCTGAAATCCAGCAGGGCAGTCAAATTTTTAAGCTCCAAAATAATCTCCTTTGACTCCAGGTCTCATATCCAGGTCTCACTGATGCAAGAAGTGAGTTCCCATGGTCTTGGGCAGCTCTGCCCCCGTGGCTTTGCAGGGTACAGCCTCTCTCCTGGTTGCTTTCACAGGCTGGCGTTAAGTGTTTGCAGATTTTCTGGGTGCAGGCTGCAAGCTGCCAGTGGATCTACCATTCTGGGGTCTGGAAGATGGTGGCCCTCTTCTCACAGCTCCACTAGGCAGTGCCCCAGTAGGGACTCTGTGTGGGGGCTCCAACCCCACATTTCCCTTCTGCACTGCCCTAGCAGAGGTTCTTCATGAGGGCCCTGCCCCTGCAGCAAACTTTTGTCTAGGCATCCAGGCTTTTCTATACATCTTCTGAAATCTAGGCGAAGGTTCCCAAACCTCAATTCTTGACTTCTGTGCACCCACAGGCTCAACACCACGTGGAAGCTGCCAAGACTTGGGGCTTTCATCTTCTGAAGAACCCCCAAGCCTGAGTTCTATTTTGGTCTCTTTCAGCCACGGCTGGAGCGGCTAACACACAGGGCAAAGTCCCTAGGCTGCACACAGCATGGGGACCCTGGGCCCAGCCTATGAAACCATTTTTTTCTCGTGGGCCTCCAGGCCTTTGATAAGAAGGGCTGCCATGAAGGTCTCTGGCATGGCCTGGAGACATTTTCCCCCTAGTCTTGGGGATTAACATTAGGTTCCTTGCTACTTACACAAATTTCTGCAACCAGCTTGAATTTCTTCTCAGAAAATGGGTTTTTCACCCTAGAAGAAAACCTAGGCAAAACCATCCAGGACATAGGCATAGGCAAGGACTTCATGACTAAAACACCAAAAGCAAGGGCAATAAAAGCCAAGATAGACAAATGGGATCTAATTAAACTCCAGAGCTTCTGCACAGCAAAAGAAATAATCATTAGAGAGAACCGGCAACCAAGAGAATGGGAAACAATTTTTGCAATCTACCCATCTGACAAAGGGCTAATATCTAGAATCTACAAAGAACTAAAACAGATTTACAAGAAAAATAAACAAACCCTCCAAAAGTGGGCAAAGGATATGAACAGACACTTTTCAAAAGAAGACATATATGCGGCCAACAAACATATGAAAAAATGCTCATCATCACTGGTCATTAGAGAAATACAAATCAAAACTACATTGTGATACCATCTTACACCAGTTAGAATGGTGATCATGAAAAAAATCTGGAGACAACAGATGGTGGAGAGGATGTGGAGAAATAGGAACACTTTTACACTGTTGGTGGGAGTGTAAATTAGTTCAACCATTGTGGAAGACAGTGTGGCGATTCCTCAAGGACCTAGAAACAGAAATTCCATTTGACCCAGCAATCCCATTACTGGGTATATTTCCAAAGGATTATAAATCATTCTACTGTAAGGACACATGCACATGAATGTTCATTGCAGCACTGTTTACAATAGCAAAGACTTGGAACCAACCCAAATGCCCATCAATGATAGACTGGACAGGGAAAATGTGGCACATATACATCATGGAATACTATGCAGCCATAAGAAATGATGAGTTCTTGTCCTTTGTAGGGACATGGATGAACCTGGAAACCATCATTCTCAGCAAACCGACGCAAGAACAGAAAATCAAACACCGCATGTTCTCACTCATAGGTGGGTGTTGAACAATGAGAACACATGGACACAGGGAGGGGAGCATCACACATTGGGGTCTGTCGGGGGAAACAGGGGAGGGACAGCAGGGGGTGGGGAGTTGGGGAGAGATAGCATGAGGAGAAATGCCAGATATAGGTGATGGGGACGAAGGCAGCAAATCACACTGCCATGTGTGTACCTATGCAACAATCTTGCATATTCTTCACATGTACCCCAAAAGCTAAAATGCAATAAAAAAAAAAAAAAGGAAAAATAAAAAATAAAGGAAACCTACCCAAATAAAAAAAAAATACAAAAATTAGCCAGGCATGGTGGCGAATCCCCATAATCCTAGCTATTCAGGAAGCTAAGGCATGAAGGCTGCAGTGAGCTGAGATCACACCAGTGCACTCCAGCCTGGGCAACAGAGCGAAACTCTGTCTCCAAAAAAAATGAATAATCCTAGGGAGAACTTTATTTCTGGAACCTGGAAAAGAGGTTATACAGTTCATCCATGAGTAAAAGCAAATGAGACTTGATCAAAAAATTTTTTTGTTTAAAGAAAAGATACAGGCCCAGCATGGTGGCTCATGTCTGTAATTCCAGCACTTTGGGAGGCCAAGGCAGAAGGATCACCTGAGGTCAGGAGTTCGAGACCAGCCTGGCCAACATGGTGAAATCCTGTCTCAAATAAAAATACAAAATTAGCTGGGCATGGTGGCACATGCCCGTAATCCCAGCTACTCGGGTGGCTGAAGCAGGAGAATCACTTGAACCGGGTAGGCAGAGGTTGCAGTGAGCCGAGATTGCGCCACTGAACTCCAGCCTGGGCGACAGAGTGAGACTCCATCTCAAAAAAAGAGAAAAGTGCAAAGTGAAGCAGCAACTGCTGAGGCAAATTATCCAGAAGATACAGGTAACATAATTGATGGAAGTGGCTATATTAAACAACAGATTTCCAATGTAGATGAAATAGCCTTATTTTGGAAGAAAATTTTATCTAGAACTTTCTTAGCTAGAGAGAAGCAGACAATGCCTGGCTTCAAAGGACAGGCTGCCTGCCTTGTTAGGGGTTAATGTAGCTGTTGAGTTTAAGTTGAAGTCAATGCTCATTTTCTATTCCTAGGGCTCTTTAGAATTATGTTATATTTACTCTGCCTGTGTTGTGTAAATGGAAGAGCAAAGCCTGCATGATAGCACATTTGTTTATAGCATGGTTTACCAAGTATTTTAAGCCCACTGTTGAGACCTACTGCTCAGGAAAAAAAAAAGATTCCTTTCAAAATATTGCTCCTCACTGATAGTGTACCCAGGCACCTAAGAGCTCTGATGGAAATGTACAGAAAGATTAATGTTGTTTTCATGCATGCTAACACATTATCCACTACGTGAGTTATATGCTAATCACAAGTCGGTAGTTACACTGTCATAAAAATTAGTGATTTAATCAGACATTCAGTAAACTGTTGAAAACCCAGTCCAAAAAGAAAAAGAAGTTGCTTTTATAAAAACTAAGTTAGCCCAGGCACAGTGGCTCACGCCTGTAATCTCAACTCTCTGGGAGGCCTAGGCAGGCAAATCATTTCAGGCTGGGAGTACAAGACCAACCCACCCAACATGGTGAAATCCCGTCTCTACTAAAAATACAAAAATCAGCTGAGCATGGTGGCACACGCCTGTAATCCCGGCTACTCAGGAGGCTGAGAGGCAGGAGAATTGCTTGAACTCGGGAGATGGAGGACAGAGGTTGCAGTGAGCTGAGATTGTGCCACTGCATTCCAGCCTGGGCAACAGAGTGAGACTCTGTCTCAAAGAAAAAAAAATTAAGTTAAATGTTTGTAAAGTCAGTCTCTAAAACCAATTTCTGATAAATGAGGGGTAAGACAATTATAAAAAGAGAAAAAAACTGAAGCTATCTAAAAGATTTTTATACTATACTGTATCTGAAGTAGCTTAAAGTTTTTATACCACTTTCAGTAAACATAAATTTGAAACTATAGGCAATAAATTAAGGGTATGGGTTTGCATGAGAGACAGGAAGTAAACTTGTACTCAAAAACAAAGCAAAATAAAGCAAATTAATAGTACATTTAAATATTTCAAATTAAAATAAAATGTTTAAGGTATATCAACTGTGTTTTATGATTCCTCACCTTAAAAACCTTAAAAAAACTTTCTTAGAGACAAGGTCTCACTCTATTGCCTGGGTTGGGGTGCAGCGGTGTGATCACAGCTCACTGAAACTCCTGGGATCCTCCTGCTTCAGGCTCTTGAGTAGCTGAGCTGGGACCACAGGCACATGCCACCACACCCAGTTAATGTTTCTTATTTTCTTATTTTTTGTAAAGATAGAGTCTTGCTTGATCCTCCTACCTTGGCCTCACAGGGTGTTGGGATTACAGGCGTGAGCCATATGCCCTGCTTTAAACAACGTTTTGACTAAACATCACTAGCTACTGGTGCTGACTACATCAAATAACAGCATATCTACTGTGCTTTTATAATCAGGAAAAAACGTACTAAAATAAAATGAATTATTAGTTGAGGGTTTGCTACATTCCTTCCATTCTACTGACTTACCTCATAAAGCATGAGTCGAACATCAGCTTGCTGGCTTAAGCATCTCCTCAAACTATCCATGATCTCGAGGCAAAAAGTTTCATTGGCGACAGAACTGTAATGGCCATGAACATCCACATGAACCTGAAAGGAAGACAGGCCAATTCATATCTATCTTACCAAAGCAGTTTCCAACAGGAGCTAAATAAGCCTATGTTCTTGGTCAAAAAAAGCTTACACTTAGCTGTCTTCGCATGCCAAACCCCAGCATGAGACAGGCAGTATAATCATTACCATGCAGTAGTAAGTGTCACTCTTATTCTGGTTTGGAATAAGAGAATTTCTAAGCATTTTAACAAAATTAACTGTTCTCCATTCCTTAAGGTTTCCTTGACAATATCAATTGCTTAGGAAGGCACACTCTTTATTTCAAGCCATTAGAATCTAGTAGTAATAATATACATAATTTTATTTAAAAGGTCTCAGACTTCTTCAATAGCTAAAAGAATCTTGCTCTTCAACAAATTCTAGAAAGATTTAGAGGAAGACAATCTTTTGTTTAGAAATGGACATGACAAAGAATTGCCATCCTTTGTGTGAATTACATAATAAAATCAGCAATTATAGACTTAATCCTTACACCAGGCTTCACATACTGCCTGAGGCCAAATCCTTTTTCTACCCTTTCTTGGTTAGATAACCTTGGGCAAGTTATTTAACCTGGCTCAGTCTCAGTTTCCCTATTCTTGCTTTTTTTTTTTTTTTGAGACAGAGTTTTAGCTGTTGTTGCCCAGGCTGGAGTACAATGGCGTGATCTCAGCTCACTGCAACCTCTGCCTCCTGGGTTCAAGCAATTCTCCTGCCTCAGCCTCCCGAGTAGCTGAGACTATAGGTGCCCACCACCATGCCCAGCTAATTTTTGTACTTTTAGTAGAGACAGGGTTTCACCATATTGGCCAGGCTGGTCTTGAACTCCTGATCTCGTGATCCGCCTGCCTTGGCCTCCCAAATTGCTAGGATTACAGGCATGAGCCACCATGCCCAGCCAGTTTCCCTATTCTTAAAATGGGAATAATAACACACAAATTATACCTAGTGTTCCTAATATTTAATCTGTGTTATATGTTACAGACAAAGCTTTATATAGTTATACCAAAGCAACAGAGTGAGAATTCCTAGTAAAACTGTTACATATAAATATGTCTCCTGTTTATAAATCCTACAGTACATCATTTAAATTATGAAGACAATTTTATTGCTCCAAAGCCTAGATTACCATATTATTATAAAAAGGTTTGTTTTCTCAGATGACAAGGTGTAATAGATGTATATGTGCAAAGTAAATAAATTGACATAAGAAAATAGGGATAATAATAGTATCTAGCCTCAGAGGACTGCTGTGAAGATTAAATGATAATCAATGTAAAGCACTTTAGCACAGTCTAGCACAGTGCTATCCAAAAGAAATATAATATGAATCACAAATGCAAGCCATATAGGTAATTTTATATTTTCTAGTAGCCACATTAAAAAAGTAAAGAGAAAGAGGTAAAGTCAATTTTAATATTTTCTGTAATCCAACACATAAAATTCTATCTGAAGGTAAAATCACTATTAAAAATTATTAGATGTTTACACTCTTAACATCTGGTAGGAATTTTGCACATACAGCACAATGTGGACTAGCCACATTTCAGTCACGTTCAACAGCCACCTTGAGGGTAGTGGCCACCATACCGGATAGCACAGTACAGCATACAGTAAACCTGCCATTGATAAGTGCTAGCCAATATCATCATCATCACCACCATTATCATCAGACTCTTTAGTTCCAGGATCATTGTTACAACCGTAACAGGAATAAAAGGCAACAGCGTGCATTTATTTCATCAGTGCACATGAATGATACGCACACACCGTGAGTTAACACAAACAGTCCTTACCTGACTGACACTGAGAGACTGGCTGCACTGAGAGGATGACAGGCTGCCTAAAACTTTAAAGTTCTTCAGGAGCAGCAAAAACCCAGCAACTGCAGATTTTCGGGCATCAAGCTGGCTAGCTCAGAAATAGAGAAGTTAACAAACAGTACTATTTCACAGGAATATGCTCTGGGTCAGAAAAATCCAGCTAGTTCCGTACAGAGAAGGAATATGTACAAACAATGAAGCATAGAGCAAAACAAAGTGAATTTATATACTCAAAATAAGGTATCAGCTGTTCAAAGAAATTTACAGTACAGAAACTGAACTGACTTTTTTCATTACTTAACTCATGATACTCTACTTCCTTCTATCCTGCTCTCGAGTCTATGTGAGGAGTAAGAATAAGAGTGCTGAGAGACGGTAAAATTGGCTGGTTTCTCAAATGTAAGAAATTGCTGATTTTGTATGTTTGGAGGAGTGCTTCCCTTCACATGCTCTTTTATCACAGAAGAATGCAGTACCTGATGCCATGTAAACTCTCCTTCCAGAAAACGTCACACTCATCTCACTGAGGCTCAACGACTAATTCATGTTAAAGATGTTACAACATAATATCTCAGTCTATTAGCCATGCCTTTGGGTGAGGAGTAACAAAAACTGTTAATTCTAAAACAAACATAATAGCAGATGGCTTAGTTGTTCCTCTGGTCACCCATGAATATATTATAATATGGCCAATGTGATATTAATTGGGCATCTTATCCTCAAAGTGCCAAATGCTTTTCACATATTACCGTCTTATATTTTGAGGAGACAGTATTATCGTCTCTAGCTTACATACTAAGAAATAAAGACAGGCTACAAATAAAACTCATTCCTCTCAACGATTAATCTGATCTACTAGCCTCTAGATCACACTTCAGATGTTCACTAAAATGAGATTCTTAAGTATATTCTTCTTGACTAAGGTGCTTTCCCCTTTGGAACTGCTGCCAGATCAGGTTTGAGAGTATTTGGCACTAGAACATTATCCTGAAGATTATTCTCTTGTAGTACAGCAGAGAACATGACATCACAAGTTCTGATGTTAGACCTGACTCTGAATCCTCGCTCCACTACCAACTACTGTTCTACCTTTGGAAAGCCACTCATCTTCCCTAAGCCCAAATTTCCTTATCTGTAAAATGGGAGCTGCAGTACTTTACTTCATAGGGTTGTTCTGAAGACCAAATGAAAAAAATCACACAGTGCACTCAACACAACGCCTTATTTGATGCAACTGCTCTGCGGGGTTAGGAATCTGCATGACCACTGTGAACAGATGGTACTAGGAGATGGCAGTGATAACTTTAGCCCCAACATTAGAAGGCGACATCTTCCTATGACATAAAAAGATGCTACATACTTGGCAAACATAGCTTTCCGAAGGACAAGTATCAAGGAATCTCTCATTGACATGCTGACTTTGAGAAGGGGCTGAAAAAGAAAGAATCACTGGGTAAAAACAGAACAAGTTTGCTTATTAGCCTGAGCTCATTTCTACCCAATACTGTTACCATTTGGCTTCTATAAGGAAGCGTACTCCTGTTTTATATCCATGTTTTAATGTTTCTTACAGTTAATAAGACCAATAGTATACTTTGAGACAGTAAAATGAAACTGGCTGCGAATGCCTTTGTAAATCTCTTGTACTCAATAATGTTGTAAGAGACTTTTAATTATTTCATTAACTTGAAGATGAGTTGAGAGAACAGTGCTATGGACAGTGAATAAACCTGGAAAACAGTCTTGCTCAACACTTTTGCCCTTTTAATATAAATTTTATGTTTCAGACTAAAGAGGAATGGAATTTCTTAGACATCTATATTTATACAGAAATGCAATTCCACTACAGTTAAAACTCAGTTTCGGCGAGTTACTTGGGAATCTGAAGACTTACCTGCACTGCTTTAAGCAGCCTTTGTACAGTCTGAAGGGGCAGAAAGGACAAATAGTCAAAAGCTTCTGTGACTTTAGAAGAACAACTTTGAAGAACTAAGGGTGCATACATGACGATATTTGAAAGCAGGTCTGAAAAACAGAATCTACAATCAATTGCCTCAAATAACTAAAGATATTTGACATAAAAGAAAAATACGGAGAAAGAAATGTAGTCTTTTGTTTCCTTTCTCAAGTAAGTATACTGCAATACAAATTTCTACTGATTTTATATATACTTTTTCTCCAATGTAACCAGGATAATTTTAGCTTTTTTCTGTGATAGTTTCTATTTTTATAAAAATTAAACTGCCTAAAAGAAAGGAGGAAACCTATTACAATGCCTAGGCATAAGTAGTAGCACACATCTTCATGTCTATGCTAAAATAAATCAATACATATTTCTGAATTTTTACGACGTGCAAGCATAATATGGTCCTATTAGGAACATAGAAAGTATCAAACGTAGTCTTTTTTCAAAAATTTTAATACTTTAGTTGGAAGTAAAAAAAAATTTTTTAAAGAATTAAAGAGGTCAATCACAGAGCAATATCAAATATCTAAAAATTCCAAACATAGTTTATTGCCAACCAAATAGTAAAGAGAGTTTAAATAGGAGTTCAAAGGAAGAGGAGATCATTATGAGTTGGTATATATCACGAAAGCAATGAGAAGGAATTTAAACCAGGTTCTAAAAGATGGGGAACATTTAAATGCACAAAGAACCAGGAAGGCCTACATATATAAAGGGAAACTATGAGTAAAGGTGTAAGAAAGGTAAGTATAAGACATATTAGGAAGATGGTAGGGAAATCAATGGCGCTGGGGTGAAGAATCCAGGAAAGTAAATAACTGACTTTAACATTGAAGAGGTAGGTTGGGATCAAACTGTCAAAGACCTTCAGTGTCAGGATAAAGGGCTCAGAATTTATTAAAGAACATATTGATAATTTTCAAGTAATAAAGTGTTATTTTAGGAATACTAACCTGTGGTAATATGCAGGTTAAATTGCTGCAGGGAGAAGAAAAGGCCAGGAAACCAGTTAGAAAGCTGTGGCAGCTGTCTAAATTCAAGGTTGTAAGAATGAGAACTAGACAGTAAATGTGAGGTTGTGGGGAGGAGGGAATAAAAAGAAAAAGTAACAGTATAAGGGAAAAAAATGACAGAACTCAGGTACCAGGTATGCTTGAGAAAATAAAAGGTAATTCCGGCCTCCAGGACCTGGAGAGTCATGCTTCAAATAACGGAAACAGGAGCAATGGAGAGGAACATTTGTTTGAAGGGAGCTGTATTATATTTGATGTAAAAGAAAAACTGGTCACAGGCAGGAAAAGAAGCCAACTCTTAGAGTAATCAAAAAAGTTTCAGGGGAGTTATAAACAATGATGAATGACATAGAGAAATTTTTTAAATTGGTGATTAAGGCCAGTAAATTTAGACATAGGAGTTACGTATTAAAAACAGCAAATTCAGGCCAGGCGTGGTGGCTCACGCCTGTAATCCCAGCATTTTGGGAAGCCAAGGTGGGCGAATCACCTGAAGTCAAGAGTTCAAGACCAGCCTGGTCAACATGGTGAAATCCTGCCTCTATTAATAATACAAAAATTATCTGGGCATGGTGGCATGCACCTGTAATCCCAGCTACTCAGGAGGCTAAGACATGAGAACTGCTTGAACCCAGGAGGCAGAGGTTGCAGTGAGCTGAGATTGTGTCACTGCACTCCAGCCTGGGCAACAGAGTGAAACTGTGTTAAAAAAAGAAAACAGATGAACAACAACAACAACAACAAAATCCCCAGCAAATTCAGAGGTTACCAGAGAGAAACACTATGCAATCCGAATGTCAAGGCTAAAGAGACTAGAAAGTCAAGGAGTGGCAGCAGAAGGACGGCACTCATTTGAGAGGTACTAAGAAAAAGAGAGAAGGTTGAAGCAAAATGGAAGTTTTACTTATTGGTTAAATGTTGCTTTCCTTACTGACAACTACAGCCTTCTTGACAATTGACAGTCACAGGCAACATAAATGGATTTGCTTTATTGACATCCTATTAAAGATACTGCATTTAAACTCTTGTAAAAAATTTTTTCCAGCACCAAATGATTATGACATTTAAATGAAAATACTTCTAGGAACTTTATTCACCCTTTCAAAGTTTAATACCTAAGAAATGACTGATGGGAGAAGACGCTCTGGTAACAACCCTGTTGAGGACCTGCTCCAGAATTTCTTGTCTGACCATCTCATGGATCTAAAAAGAACAGAACCAATAAAATACTACTGGGTGAACTTCAGCTTTTAAGTACATCAATCCATGTCAGGCCAGATGAAGAACAGTTTGGATATGGGTAAAACTCAAAAAATCAGAATATAATGTGAATCATCTGGAAAGACAGAATCACTCAACTTTCCCCTTGTTCTGCACTTAGATGAGTCTTTAGTAGGGTAAATACCATGTTTATTAGCCTAAAAGTACAGATCACATTAATATATTGCTACATATACAGTTCAGCATCAAACAGGACGAATTCTACTTAGGTATCCATTACATGACAACATCCATATTCCTGACAGTATACATAACTTTTATTCTAAAAATTAAAATGTAAAAGCCCAGGAAAATCTCTAGAAACTTAAAAAATCTTCCCTAACCCCCTTCTCAGTTTCTAGAAGCATAGCAGTTGCCTTTAAATAGACGCATTCTGAATTTTCACATGAATTTTTGTTAAAATTCTTACTTGAACTTGATTATAGTACAGACTAATTTCTTCCAGACCTCAGACTGTTAGTGACTTAGCAGTAATTTATAAAGATGCCTTGATAAAGCTGACATCTATGTGAAATCAAATAAAACCTCTTTCCTTTTGAAAAAATAATAATTTAAATACAAAAACATACTCTAAGATAATGTCTTTAACCATATCACTGTTAATTAAGCAGGGTCACTTACATCACTGAATACACTTACAGCTCTCAATAACTATCCTAACAATTACTTCATAGTTCTGGATCAGAACACTAGATTTACAGTTAGATCAGCCTCCCATAACATTTTTTTTTTTGAGAGAGTGTCTCACTCTGTTGCCCACCCAGGCTGGAGTGCAGTGGTGCGATCTCAGCTCACTGCAACCTCTGCCTCCCGGGTTCAAGCGATTCTCTTGCCTCAGCCTCCTGCGTAGCTGGGATTATAGGCACGCATCACTGCGCAGGGCTAATTTTGTATTTTAGTAGAGACGGGCTTCACCATGTTGGTCAAGCTGGTCTCGAACTCCTGACCTCAAATGATCCACCTGCCTCGGCCTCCCAAGTGCTGGGATTACAGGCGTGAGCCACTGCACCTGGCCCTAAATAACGTTTTCAGCAGACACTCTTGGTGTGTAGCTGCATTAAACAGCTGAACATCAAGAAGACTTAGAGGAATTACTAGCAGAGTTTTTAACCTCAGATATGATCTAGCATATTTTTATTCAAAAGAAAATACATTTTTGAAAGCTGTTGCGGAAATTAAGATTGAGGCATCAGTCATAATTTGGTAATGTTGTCAAAAAGTGTAAATTTCCCATTTTGTGTTCTTTAAGAACAATGAACCAATAAGCATGATTCTTTTTTTTTTTTTTTTTTTTTTTGAGACAGGGTCTCACTGTGTTACCCAAGCTGGAGTGCAGTGGTGCAAACACAGCTCACTGTAGCCTTGACCTCCTGGGCTCAAGTGATCCACTTCAGTCCCCCAAGTAGCTGGGATGGCAGGTGTGTGACACCATGCCTGACTAATTTTTGTATTTTTTGTAGAGATGAGGTTTTGCCACATTGCTCAGGCTGGTCTCAAACTCCTGAGCTCAAGTGATCTGCCCACCTCAGCCTCCCAAAGTGTTGGGATTATACGCATGAGCCACCACGCCTGACCAAGCATGATTCTTTTTTTTATTTTCAGTAAAAATTCTTAAAAGCATGATTCTTTAGGCTTGATGTTCTATAGTGACCTAAAATTTTTTTTTCTGTGTAAAAAAACAGCATTAAAACAAAACAAAACAAAAACCAGAAATGGTTTACTGCTGAAGAAGACAAAAATCAAGAAAAAGCTATCTTATATTCAAACTTCTAGGTCAGAAACAATTGGATGAAGAGGAATAAATGAAAAACTTACATAAAAGAATAAGTAAGTATTCCATCAAACTGGATCTATGTTTCAATATTACCCTAATCTCTGTCATACATCCTCTGTCAAACAAATACATGCTCAAATTTCCTTGTCCACCAAACTCCCAGGCAAATGCCAAGCCCTACTTGGATTATTTAAACAAAATTAGGGAGTGGTTGCCAAAATAGTGCCTCACCTTAAAAGTTTCCAACAGGATATTAGCTCCGAGCTTACACGCACGCTGGTTTGGCATTCTAGAAAGACTTGGGCTGGTTTCAATAGCTTTTCCATCAAGAACCTTCTTTGGCCCATATGAATCCATTAAAAGGAAACCAAGTTCTACCAGGCCCTGAGTAACATGGTCCCAGCTATGAACACTGCAAGAAAACAAAGCTTAGTTAATAAAGAAAAACTTAGTAAGATACCTTACCTTTGCACTCACTGTCCTATTACACACTTCCCAGACTTGACCTGGGTAACCAACATACTCTGCACATAAACCTTTTCTTTTCACACATCGTCTGACAGAATTCTGAATTCCTAAATGTACCATAATGGGTAGAGCAGGCAAGTGGTCTCCAATGACAGACAGAATACTGGGAAAATCCAAAAGCTAGATAATATTCAAAAACATACAAAAGAAACTGGAATCTTTCAATATGATAACCCTTAGATATTCCCATTCAAGATTTCATGATGAGAAGTTCATTGCTGCCTCTTCTGTTACCCAACAGCACTGACAAACACTTATGTATAGGCTTACAAATTAGCTCCCCTCCATAGACAGAGATTCTCCAGGATAGAGGTCATAGCATAGTCATATTTTTACCCATATTGCTTAGCACAAGCGTGGCTTATAAAAGAAACTCAATAGATATTCACTGCATAAATGGATGAGTGATCTGGTGTCAACAGCATGAGCTAAAACTACAAATAATCTTTTGTAAAAGAGTAGAATAATTGGTAATTTTATACCACTTAATGTTATATACCCCACGGTGGAAATAATATGCATATAACCTGTATCTATTATATCTATCTGTTAAATTGCAACAAACGATAATGCAGCACTACAGAATGAAGTAGATAGTTACGGATAAATTATGACACTTTAACAGAGTTAACAATATTCATACTCTGGAGAGCCAAAAATTCAATTACATAAAATGGAGAATGCATTACTTAAAGGTTCATTAACTGACTGTGGCAAGCATGTGCAACTAACCAGTCAATTATTTCAAAGGATCTAATAAGGCTATCCAAATCTCTCCCTGCTGAGGTTTCGGCCCACCTGGTGGCAAGTACCCACTCCAGGCTATTATACATGGAAATGCTTTCAAGTCCTATGACGGTTGAGACTTACACAAGATGGGCAGCTTTCCAGGAATTTCCTGGTTGGTTAGTACTGTTTCTTTAGCCCAAATTGAAGAGACTGGGTTGGGAAAATACTGGAGACACAACTATAAACCTCAGGAAAATGAATAACCAAATATAAAGATTAAAAAGCTTTAAGGCCTATCAGTGGGTAAAACACTGAAATGATAAACTCTAATTTCACATTTGCCCTACTGCAAAGCTCATGTAAATTCAATCTATTAATAAATAAGAATTCCAGCCCTAGAAGAGACCTACTGTAAATCATGCTTAAATTATGAAACTTTAAAATATATTTAATATACAAAGAAAACATGACATAGTAAAGACTATTACAACAACTAATGTATATCCTGAAATTAAAATAAAAACCAGGATAGTTATTGATGTTTTTCAAGTGGTTTTAAATGAATTTGTCGAAACTGGCTAAACAATAATTAAATTCCAAGCAAAAGCTCCAAATTTCAACAAAGTAAATAAAACACTTAGTGGTTTTATTTTTTTTTTTTGACAGTCTCGTTCTGTCTCCCAGGCTAGAGTGCAGTGGTGTGATCTTGGCTCACTGCAACCTCCGCCTCCCAAGTTCAACCAATTCTCCTGCCTCAGCCTCCTGAGTAGCTGGGACCTGCAGGTGCCCACCATCATGCCCAGCTGATTTTTGTATTTTTAGTATAGACAGGGTTTCACCATATTGGCCAGGCTGGTCTCGAACTCCTGACCTACCGCACCCAGCCTAACTCTTAATGTTTTTTCCTCACTGTAAAAAGAGGCCATAAGCTAGATGCAGTGGCATGCACCTATAGTCCCAGTTACTTGAGAGGCTGAGGCAGGAGGATCAGTTGAGCCCAGAAGATCGAATCCAGACTGAACAACATACTGAAAGTTCCTATGTCTTCAGAAAAAAAAACAAAACAGAAAAGGCCAAGCCCAGCTCAGGGCTGCATGCCTATAGTCCCAGCTACTGAGGTGGGAGGATCACCTGAGGCTGGGGGTTTGAGGCGTTGCCATGCTATGATAGAGTCTGTGAACAGTCACTGCACTCCAATGCAACATAGTGAGACTCCCTTTCAAAAAGAAACAAAAAGAAAGGGCCGGGACCAGTGGCTCAAGCCTGTTATCCCAGCACTTTGGGAAGCCGAGGCAGGTGGATCACTCGAGTTCAGGTTCAAGACCAGCCTGGGCAACATGGCAAATCTCTGTCTCTACAAAAAATGCAAAACTTACCTTGGCGTGGTGGAGTATGCCTGTAGCTACTTGAGAGGCTGAGGTGGGAGGACTGCTAGAGCCTGGGAGGTCAAGGGTGCAGTGAGCCAAGTGTATGGCACTACAACTCCGGCCTGGGCGACAGAGTCAGACCCTGCCTCAAGAAAAAAAAAAGGAAAAAAAAAAAGGAAAGAAAGAAAAGGAAAATAGAGAATTGTAACATCATGGAATAAACAAAAGCACCTAATTCCGTTTTGTATGCCTGCTGTCAGGGTGGCCAAGAAACCAGGTCCTGAAATTCAAGGATATTTCCGTGGGGAAAAAGTATGCTCTACCAATTTTAAGAAATTAAACGTTGATGTGTGAAGTCAACAGCTGTAGTCATCAGGTCTCTCTCACAGGCTGGAAGTATGGTGCCACATTAAACACCTTATGAAACTTTTGAGATCTGGTTTACCAACTCACCTATTCTTCACCACCTCCAAGATCATGGTTGAAACATAAGCTCTATGAGGAACCAGATTCTGAAGAAATTTTGAGCCTTGGAGGAGTTGAAGATCCTTAAAGCTCTTAACAACCGAAGTCTTTAAAAAATCAAGCACCTTGGGTACAGTTTAAAAGAGAGAGAGAGAAATAAGAAAATGAAGCAAATATTACAGCTCATGCTATAAACTTTAACCCTACAACTGTTTCTATGAGCTGCCACGCACATATATCCCTAAGACAATCATTTTAACTAGATGAAGACGTTACAAAAATTATAGCACTTAGTGGGAACTTAAAGGAGTTGAAGACAAGCCTTCCTTAAGCAAAAGGGGGAAAAAAGGCTAAAAATCAACATAAATATTACCCACAACCTGGAACACATATAAGAAAAAAAGAGTCAGTTTCATCCGTGCAACTAACCTATTCTTGATATGCAGCTCAACTTTCCCTTCCTCCAACTTGGGCTGGGTGATAGCCTTCCACTTCTACTCCCACCTCACCACCTCACTTACCACACAATAGGAAATGGAATAAATCAAAAACCTATAGAAGTCTTCCAACAGTCCCCAGAGAACAGAGGGGACACACATGTCTTATAGCAGCTTTGCTGCTGGCAGGAAGGGGGTAAAATTGTTTAGGAAAGAATAACAACAAAAACAGATTTCTGTGCTTTTTTATTTTATTTTACCAACTACAGAAGGAAACAAAATGGCATTAAAAAAAAATACCTGTTCCTGAAATCTTTGTATTCTTGTTACAGAGAGAAGAAGAGCAATGCTGAAGGGACTTAAGTTATTATTGGAATCTCCTTGCTGTCCTGCCTAAAAGAGAGCAACCAAAAAGGAAGTCATTACTTATATTTTCTTTTCTCTTTTCTTTTTTAAAGATAGGATCTCACTCTGTTACCCACACTGGTATGCAGTGATGCAATCACAGCTCACTGCCACCTTGATTTCCCAGGCTCAAAGGATCCTCCTGGCTTGATCTCCCAACTAGCTGGGACTACACCATGCCTGGCTAATTTTTAAATTTTTGGAGAGATGAAGTCTCACTATGCTGCCAGGTGAGTCTCAAACTCCTGGCCTCAAGTGATCCTCCCACCTTGATCTCCCAAAGTGCCGGGATTACAGGTGTGAACCACCACACCTGGTCCCATTACTTACATCTTAAAAGTATAACTTATTTAACAGTAAGACCCTTGGTGGGTGTCATGGCTCACGCCTGTAATCCCACCACTTTGGGAGACTAAAGTAGGTGGATCACTTGAGGGCAGGAGTTGAAGACCAGCCTGGTCAACATGGTGAAACCCCGTCTCTACTAAAAATACAAAAATTAGCTGGGAGTGGTGGCGGATGCCTATAATCCCAGCAACTGGAGAGGTTGAGGCAGAAGGATCACTTCAATCTGGGAGCAAAGGTTGCAGTGAGCTGAGATTGCACCGCTGCACCAAAAAAAAAAGTCCCTATGACTCAAGGGACATAAAAACAAATTTTTTAATAGTAATACGAAATAAAAATAGGTCCTTAAATGGATCAGAAATCTAAATTTAAGAGCAAAAATTTAACACTTTTAGAAGAAAACATACAGAAAAATTTCAAGAAACACGAATTAGGTAAAGATTTTTTAGCTATAATACCAAAAGCAAAGCATACTTTATATAAGAAAAAATTGATAAACCAGATCTCACCAAAATTAAAAACTTTTCTACTTCAAAAGATACCATTGAGAAAATAAAAAGACAAGTCACAGACTGGGAAAAAATATTGGCTAATTTTATACCTGATAAAGAACGTGTCACCATTCATAACAAAGTTATTGAAAAAATAAAAAAGAATTTGTCAGTAAAATATACAAAGAATTTTAATTAAGACAAACACCACACTCAAAAAATGGGTAAAAGATTTGAATAGACAGTTCACCAAAGACGGTATTAGAACAGTTAATGAGCATATGAAAAGATGCTCAATTATCATCAGTCATTAAGAAAATGCAATGAGGTACTGTTTTATATCCATTAGAATGGATATAATAAAAAAGACAGACAATAACAAATGTTGGCCAGGAGACAGAAATAGGGGCCTCACATAGTGACAGTGGGAATGTAAAATGATACTGTTTTGGAAAACAGGCAGTTTCCTAAAAATATAAACATAAATTTCTCGGGCTGGGCGGGGTCTTATGCCTGTAATCCCACCACTTTGGGAGGCCAACGAGGGTGGATCACCTGAGGACAGGAGTTTGAAGACAAACCTGGCCAACATGGTGAAACACCATCTCTACTAAAAAATACAAGAATTAGCTGTGCGTGGTGGCGGGCACTTGTAATCTCAGCTACTCAGGAGGCTGAGGCAGGAGAATCACTTGAACCCAGGGGGCAGAGGCTGCAGTGAGCCAAGATCCTGCCACTGCAGTCCAGCCTGGGTGGTATGAGCAAAACTCTGTCTCAAAAAAAAAAAAAATTTCTCATATAGGCCAGCAGGTCCACTCCTGGGTATATGTTCAAGAGAAATAAAACATTAAGTCCACACAAAGACTTGCATGTGAATGTTAGTGGCAGCATTACTCATAACAGCCAAACAGTAGAAAAAATTCACATGTCCACCAGCTGGGAGACTGCTAAACAAAACTGATATATATATCCACACAATGGAATACTATTCAACAGTAAAAAGAAATGAGCCTGATATGGTTGCTCACACCTGTAATCACAGCTACTCAGCAGGCTGAGGTGGGAGGATCAGTTGAGGCCAGGAGTTTGATAACAGCCTGGACAACACAGTGAGACCTCAGTCTCTTAAAAAAATTGTTTAAAAATGACCCAGGCATGATGGTGTGTGCCTGTGGTCCTAGCTAGTCAGAAATCTAGAGTGGGAGATCACTTGAGGCCAGGAGTTTGAGGGTACAGTGAGCCAAGATCATGATATTGCACTCCAGCCTAGGTGACAGAGTGAGACCATGTCTCCTAAAGCAAATAAAACAAAAGATAAAAAATAAACACAAATGAAATACTGATATATACTACAAGACAGGTGAACCCTGAAAACATTACACTCAATGAAAGAAGACATACACGAAAGACCACATATCACATAATGCCATTTATACAAAATATCTAGGAAAGGTAAATCCATAGAGATAGAAGGTAGATTAGTGGTTACCTGGGGGTGGGAGTGGTAATGCAGATTAAATGGGTGTAAAAGATCTCACAGGGGGATAAAAATGTTCTAAAATTGGATTATGGTGACAGTTAGAAACAAGGTAAACTTATGAAAAAAAATCACTGGATTGCATGCTTAGAATGGAAGAATTTTATGCTATGTAAATTGTGCCTCAAAAAGTTTAAAAAATACATCTTTAAGGCCTAGAAAAAAATGTTACTAATAAAGCAAAAAAACATGTAAAATCAAACATGAATCAAACAGAAAACAAACAAAAACAAAGAACAAGGTGGCTCAAAATATATAAAGCTGGTGAAAAGGCAAAGAATATAGTTACTATGAACCTAAATAAAAAAAAAAAAAGAGTGAACAGATACAGAGAAGATAAAGAAGCTTTAAAGCCTACTCACAGATTATGGTGTTTAACTATCCTTTCCTACAAAAGGGACCCAAGGCTTTTAAGAGACACGGCTGGCAACAGGATGGGGCAAGGAAAATACTCTCGTGAGCCTTGGGCAGATCATGCCACAGCTCACAGACTAATGGGGTCACATCAAAAGGACACATAAGCTGACTTGAAGGATCCAACTGGACAAATTTGGGTAATTTTGAGCTCAAAACAAATAATGACAGTAGTGAATAATGAGTACATTGAATTTAAAAAGGTTCATGAGTGCATAATGATATTCAAAACAACAGGGAAAGGAGAGGCTCTTTTTACAGAAGAATGTCAGCTAATAATGTAGAAAAAAAGATGCAATTAAAATTTTTTAATTAAAATTGGAATTCCTTGGGAACAGACTGTGAGGACAAAAAGGGAAAAAAAATGAAATATAAAATTCAAATTCCTGATATAATTACTGATTTAGGCCAAGAATCATCAATAGATGGGAAAACAAAAACCATTTGTGAAAGACTTTTGGGAAAAGGATTTTTTTTTTTTTTTTCAGAAAGAGTTGTGTTCTGTCGCCAGGCTGGAGTGCAGTGGCACAATCTCACTGTAACCTCCGCCTCCTGGGTTCAAGAGATCCTTCCACCTCAGCCTCCCGAGTAGCTGGGACCACAGGCGTGCGCCACCACGCCCGGCTAATTTTTTTGTATTTTTAGTAGAGGCGGGGTTTCACCATGTTGGCCAGGATGGTCTCGATTTCTTGACCTGGTGATCCGCCCACCTCGGCCTCCCAAAGTGCTGGGATTACAGGTGTGAGCCATATGCCTGGCCAGGAAAAGGATTTTTAATACCATCTCTATGATCCTATAGAATCCTTTCTAATACAAAGGGATATATATATACTTAAAAATGACGAAACCCGATGGTCATTTTCTTAAAAGCAAATGATTTAGCATCACAAATAGTAAGGTAGCTAATACTATGTTCATTCTGATGTAATGCATAGAACTGTGACTGGCAAACTACGTACAGCCTGTGGTCAAATCCAACCCATTACCTATTTTTATACAACCTGTGAGCTAAGACTGGTTTTGATGGTTTTAAATGATTGGGGGGAAAAAAAATCAAAGGAAGGTGGGTTCGGTGGCTCACACCTGTAATCTCAGCACTTTGGGAGGCCGAGGCAGGCAGATCATTTGAGGCCAGGAGTTCAAGACCAGCCTGGCCAACATGGCGAACCCTGCCTCTACTAAAAATTAGCCAGGTGTGGTGGCATGTGCTTGTAGTCCCAGCTGCTACGGAGGTTGAGGCATAAGAATTGCTTGAACCCAGGAAGTGGAAGTTGCACTGACACAAGATTGGGCCACGGCACTCCAGTTAGGGTAACAGTAAGACTCTGTCCAAAAAAAAAAAAAAAAATCAAAGGTAGAATAATATTCCAGAATATAAAAACTGAATAAAATAGAAAACAGCCACCAGCCACACTCATTAATACATTTTGTCGACGGCTGCCTTCTTGCTGCAGTGGGAGACCTGAGTAGTTGTGATAGAAACTGCGTGGCCTGCAAAGTATATTAGTATCTGGCCCTTGCAAGAAAATGTAAACATCATCATTTACGAAGTATTCTTGCCAAAAATGTTTAACGCGAACCCAATAGTGAGGAAACAATCAGATAAATCCCAAAATATTGGATATTACACAAGACAAGTGGGCTGATGCTTCAAAAAAATCAGTCCAAAACTAGAAAGAAATAATAACCAAATGCAATGCATGAAAGCTGATGAGAGCCTGGAGCAAGCAAGGGGGAAAAAAACCACAGCTATAAAAGACATTTTAGAGAAAACTGTGAAAATGTGAATAGGTAATATAAATTAAATAACATTATGGAACTATTGTTAATTTTCCTAGGTGTGATGACGGTATTATAATATGTCCTTATTCTTAGCATGCTGAAATATCCAGGCATTGAAGTGCTAGGGTTTCTGCATCTTACTGTTAAATGTTCACAAAAAGAATAATGTATGTATGAGGAAAATAGTGAGATAAGGTAACTGTGGCAAAGTGTCTAATAATTGGTGAATCTGGGTGAAGGAAACATAGGTGCTCTTCATGCTATATAGTGTTTTATCTCTTCTGAGTTAGAATTTCCAAACTAAAAAGTTGGAGGAACAAATGTATCTGTATACTACTTTTCTTTAATATAGTTCAAAACACTTCTGAGTTTTATTTTACCACTTTACAAATATTTCATGATGAATGACTTAGCATCACACAACTCCACATATACGACTAGAAGTAAGCAACATCCTAATTCATAAATGGGAAAGCAGAGGTTATCGTTGAAGGTCACATAAGACAGTGACACATCATCTATTTAGGATTAGATTTTGAGTTTCTGCTGAGTAGTTCTCAGTTTTTTTGTTGTTTTTGCATTAGAACATTTAAGGGTTTTTTAAATGGAACTTTCTGGTTTGCTTAAGAAACCAGAAAGTCTCTTCACTTAAATAAAAAAAAAAGGGAGTGTGGTAACATCATATATTTTCCACTTTTAAAGTAAAATAAGAGATCCTCTACACCCAGGGTCATTTTACAGTATTCATTTCCTGTCATTAACTGGCATAAAAGTGACTTCAGTTCAAACGTTTTCATTCAAAAGAGACCCAGATCACCTTACAAGTTTGTTTCTACCTTTAAGTGTTTCAGGAGTTCTCTGCCTAGTTCATAGTCCAGTTTGATGGCAAACACAATGTGTAGAATAATGGTGCCTTCCACATGACGAAGTTCACCTGATGGCACAGTTACAACATCCAATAGCCTAAAAGATTCAACAGAAAGGTATGAGCTATAAGGTGCGGTGGCTCACACCTATAATCCCAGCATTTTGGGAGGCCGAGGCGGGCGGATCACTTGATCCCAGGAGTTCAAGACCAGCCTCTACTAAAAATACAAAAAAGTCAGCCCGGTGTGGTGGCACACCTGTAGTCCCAGATACTTGGGAGGCTGAGGTGGGAGGATTGCTTCAGGCCAAAAGGTGGAGACTGCAGTGCGCCAAGATTGCACCACTGCACTCCAGCCTAGGCGACAGAGTGAGACCCTGTCTCAACAACAACAAAAGGTATGAGCCAAAGTTTTTGAGTGAGAGACAAGTGCAGGTGACACGATGCATAAGTAGACCAACTCAAGGTAAACTCATATAATCGCTGCAGGCAGGTGTTAACTAGAAATTCTGCTGCCCCATTCTCTGCTCCTGTCTGACTGTCTGTCTGTGCCTGTCTGACTGTCTGTCGGTCTATCTATCTATCTATCTGAGACAGGGTCTCACTCTCTCACCCAGGCTGGAGTGCAATGGCATGATCATAGCTCACAGCAGCCTCAACCTCCCAGGCTCAAATGATCCTCCCACCTTAGCCTCCTGAGTAGATAGGACTATAGGCATGGGCTACCATGCCCAGCTAATTTTTCTATTGTTTGGTAGAGATGGAGTCTCACTATATAGACCAGCTGGTCTCCAACTCCTGGCCTCAAATAATTCTCCTGCTTCAGCCTCCCAAAATGTTGGTATTAAAGGCAGGATTCCCTATGCCCAGACTCTGCTCCTTTTTACAACAAGATTTCATAAACAAAAAGTCTACAGTCATCATTTCTCTTTTTCTGTTTCACAATCTCTTCCCAGTACAATCCAATTCAATCAGGCTTCCATCCTCTTTCTACCCTCACCCCTACAATAACATCTGATTATGCCTGCAAGGGTCACAAATGACCTCCAAGTTGCCAAAAACCAATAAAGTCCCACCTTAATTAACATCTCAGATCTAACACAATTAACTACTTCTTTCTTAAAATATTTTCTTCACTCAGCTTCCAGGGCATCATCACTGGCCTCTTCTCAATTTTTTTTTTTTTTTTTTTTTAAAGACAGGGTTTCACTCCCATTGCCCAGGCTGGAGTGCAATGGTGCAATCTCAGCTCACTGCAACCTCCGCCTCCTGAACTCAAGTGATTCTCCTGCCTCAGCCTCCCGAGTAGTTGGGACTACAGGTGTGTGCCACTGCTCCTGGCTATTTTTGTATTTTTTTTGTAGAGATGGAGTTTTACCATGTTGCCCAGGCTGACCTTGAACGACAGAGCTCAGGCAATCTGCCCACCTGGGCCTCCCAAAGTACTTGACCTTGAAATGGTGGAATGCCTCTGAGCTCAGTCTTAGGTTTCTTTTTCTTCATGCTTTCCCTTGATAGCTCCATCCAGTCTCTTGGCTTTAGTCCCTTCCAGTCTTATTACCAGTTAAGACTTCTCCCTACAGCTCCAGAGTACCTGCTTAATATCTCCTTATGGGACCCTAATATGTATCTCAAACCTAATGTGGTCAAAAGTGAGCCAATTTCAAAAAGTGAGCTAATTATTTTCTCCAAAATCTGATTCTCTGTCAGCTTATTCTAATTTAGTATCTAAGACCACCTGGATGTGGCAGCTCACTCCTGTAATTCCAACACTTTGGGAGGCTAAGGCAGGAGGATCGCCTGAAGCTAAGAGTTCAAGAGCAGCCTGGGCAACAAAGTGAAACCCTGTTTCTAGAAAAAAAATGTTAAATTAGCCAAACTTGGGCCAGGTACAATGGCTCACACCTGTAATCACAGCACTTGGGAGGCCTAAAGGGGTGGATCATTTGAGGTCAGGAGTTCAAGACCAGCCTGGTCAATATGGTGAAACCCCATCTCTACTAAAAATACAAAAATCAGCCAGACATGGTGGCATGCACCTGTAATCCCAGCTACTAGGAAGGCTGAGGCAGGAGGATCACTTGAACCCACGAGGCAGAGTTTGCAGTGACCTGAGATCATGCCACTGCACTC
This sequence comes from Cacajao melanocephalus, assembly GCA_963573385.1. Lineage (NCBI taxonomy): Eukaryota > Metazoa > Chordata > Mammalia > Primates > Pitheciidae > Cacajao > Cacajao melanocephalus. Next base: position 133,299 of record CAUYLG010009698.1, read on the forward strand.
TAGCCTGGGCAACGGAGTGAGACTTCATCTCAAATTAAAAAAAGAAAAATTAGCTAGGCATGGTGGTGAGTGCCTGTAATCCCAGCTCTTTAGGAGGCTGAGGCAGGAGAACCTGAACTTGGGAGGCAGAGGTTGCAGTGAGCTAAGACTGCACCACTGTACTCCAGCCTGGGCAACAGAGACTTCATCTCAAAAAAAAAGTTAGCCAGGCTTGGTGTCACGTGCCTATAGTCCCAGCTACTTGGGAAGCTGAGGCTGTAAGATCACTAGAGCCCAGGGATTGGAGGCTGCAGTGAGCTATGATGTGCCACTGCACCCTAAATGAGCAAGACACCCACCTCTCATCGACTGCTCAAGCCAAACTAACTAAATTCTCTGTCTCTTGATTTCCATACCCATAAAATAAAGGCAAAATAAGGTTGTAAGGTCTAAAGTGCTTAGAACAGCACGTTGCACAGAATGAACACTCTACAAATGTTTGCTTAAAAAACAAAAATCCAGCTGGGCATGGTGATTCATGCCTGTAATCCCAGCACTTTGGGAGACCGAGGCGGGCGGATCACAAGGTCAGGGGATCAAGACCATCCTGGCCAACATGGTGAAACCCTGTCTCTACTAAAAAATACCAATAAGAATTAGCTGGGCGTGGTGGCACACTTCTGTAGTCCCAGCTACTCGGGAGGCTGAGGCAGGAAAATTGCTTGAACCTAGGAGGCAGAGATTGCAGTGAGCCAAGACCACACCACCACACTACTGCCTGGGTGGCAGTGGGAGACTCCGTCTCTAAAAAAAAAAACAAATTAGCTGGACATGGTGGCACATGCCTGCAATCCCAGGTACTCAGGAGGCTGAGGCAGGAGAACTGCTTGAACCCAGGAGGCGGAGATTGCAGTGAGCTGAGATCATACCACTGCACTCCTGCCTGGGCAACAGAGAGACTCATCTCAAAAAAAGAAAAAGAAAAGAAAAAAACCGAAATCCTTGGCCAGGTACAGGGATCTGTAATCCCAGCACTCTGAGAGACCAAGGTGGGTGGATCACTTGAGGCCAGAGTTTGAGACCAGACTGGCCAACATGCAAACCCCGCCTCTACTACTAAAATTACAAAAATTAGCTAGGCATAGTGGTGTGCACTACACCAGATACATAGGAGGCTGAGGCAGGAGAATCACTTAAACCTGAGAGCTGGAGGATGCAGTGAGCCAAGATCATGCCACTGCATTCCAGCCTGGGTGACAGAGCGATTCTCTATCTCAAAAACGAAAACCCCCAAATCATCTTTCTCAGACATGCCACACTTCTGCCTTTGTACTGTTTCCCTGAGTATGTTCTCTGATCTATATATTACAGATCTTATCATTCAGGTTTCAGTTAAAATAGCACATCTGAGAGAGGTTTTCCCTGACCCAATCTAAAGTAGCTGTACCATCAATGTTAGATCATCCATTTGAATTACCTGCATAGCACTTTTCACTATAGTGTTTCTTGTTATTTTCTGTTCTCTTCTCACTAAAATTTAAGCTCTATAAGAGCAAGGACACTGTCTGACTGGTTTAGCACCGTAGTCCCAAGGCTAAACAGTTCCTGGCAGAGAGTTGACACTTAATAAACAGGTTTTAAACTAGCAGCTTATAGGACAATTATTGCTATTCTCCTGGAAAGATGAAAATGAAAGAGCTGAGGAGGTCATGTTATTTTCTTTACTACTGAACAGCTAGGAGAAGATTAGAAAAGTTTTGTGCTGAGATGAAGGTGGGGGGGAAAGAGAAGAAAATGAAGTAGCTAAAATACACAATGAGAAGATCAATCTGTAAAAATGATCTTTATTTCGACACTGTATTACTCACTCATCACCACTCTGATCCTCATTGTGCTGCTTATCTGCTGCACTGAAGAAGGCTATGATTCCTTCCAAAACACTCTTTCTGCTTCCCTGAAAACAATACAAAATTGGTAAGGTCTCCCAATTAAGAGCAAAATAACCAAGTTGAATTCAAAGTACTTTTTGGCTTAAATAATTCTCCAGTACAAATTTAAATAAATAATCTATGACCTAGAATCAAACTAAGAATGTGTAGAACACTTTCATGTTGAAACAAGATTTGAAATACCTCTTACTGTAAGAATTTATGGGGCCGATAGTCTAACCTTTCTGAAGTATTTATAACTTTTACCACCACAAAGAAAATGTGGCAATACAAGAGACAATGCATGTTTTCCTTGGATGAAAAGCATGATCTTTTTACCACTATCCATGAAATGAAAGCATCTATATTCTGCTATGTTTGTTCTGCTATGTAAGCAAGGGTAGGAGTAAGTTGAATGGTCATACCACCAGAACTAAGAAGAAACAATTTTCCATTTGTACCTTTGAGGAGAGAACCAGAAGCTGATAGACCAAAGGTGGTATTTCTTGAAGATTCATCTTGGAGAACATGCTCAACGCTTTTTCCACCACAAATTCCACCTCTTCTGCACTCAGAGGGACATCCCTGTGGATCAAACATTCTAAAGGCTATAGACAGAGTCTAACTGCCTTGCTTTCAGAAATTCAATTCAGGGCTTTATAGTGGTTAAAATTTCATTAAACATATTTTGAGAAATAAAACTTGGGAGCAGAGAAAGAGATAATAGCTTATTATAACTGTCCCTTTTGATTTTTCTCTAGTGAAGAACCTTTAAGGGAACCAATAACCTTACCTAAGCAAAGTCATCTTAGAAAAAAAATCATAAAGTTATGTTTTAAATAAATAAGTAAAGCCAAAAAGGAGGCAGGAGTGGGGAGGGAATCTGAAACAGAAAACAAATAATGATATTTTTGCAAGCAGGAGAGCATGATGTTTAAGTTTGCTATGGTTTAATTTCTAGCAAGTAAGTTCACAAAGCAGGAAATACAAAGAAAAGGGAAATATGATGCTTACTTGAACATGGAGGTGAGCTGGATTACGTATTGCTGATCCCACCTGGTTGAAGAAAATGACAAAGCTGATTTCATTTCAACTTATTTAGATATAACTTTGTAAAATTAATGAGAACCAAAAAAAACAGCCATTTCAAGTATACTTTTGTAATACTGAGAAATAAGATCAAAGAAATACCATTTAAAACAATGAAACAGCAGATGTTAGCCTATCCAACTCGCAAAATCAAAATTCTGATAATACTCAATGTTGGTGAGTTTGTGGAAAACACACACTCTTCACGTACTGTTTTAGGGAATGTATGACAAGCTGGCAGTACTTACCAACTTTAAAAATGCACATCATCACAGATCTCCCCAATACACTATTGGAAATATATGCCATGTAAATGCTTGTAAAAGGTCATCTAGATATATAAATATGTTCAGGCCAGGTACAGTGGCTCATGCCTGTATTCCCAATACTTTGGGAGGCCAAAGTAGGAAGATCACTTGAGGCCAGGTGTTCAAGACCAGCCTGGGTAATAAAGCAAGATTCCCATCTCTACTTAAAATAAATTAAAAAAAGACATTCATTGCAACACTCTTTGTAATAGCAAAAAACTGGAAACAAATAATCCAATAATTATAGATCAGCCAAATAACAGATTACTACAAACCATTAAAAAGAATGATGTAGAGTTGTATATGCTGACATGGACAGTTGTATTAAATACAAAACACAAGGTATATTACAACACGTATTGAATGAACTCTTGTGTAATGAAAAACAAATAAATTGATAAATACATGGTTAAAATGATTTACGTAAGGGATCTTATGTAAGGAACCATAAAAGCAATTATCTCTAGTTTAGATAATCTTGGGTATTCCCTTTTGTTCTTTTTAACAAACCCACATACAATCACAGTATTATATAACATAGCAATCTATTTTGTTAGTTATATGGTAAGAATTTTTCACTTTTAATGTATACATTTCACTTTTTTTGTTGTTTTTTTTTTTTTTGAGACGAAGTCCTGCTCTGTTGCCCAGTCTGGAGTGCAGTGGTGTAATCTCTGTTCACCTCAACCTCCGCCTCCTGGGTTCAAGCAATTCTCCTGCCTCAGCCTCCGGAACAGCTGGGATTAGAGGCGCATGCCACCACGCCCAGCTAATTTTTTGTATTTTTGGTAGAGATGGGGTTTTACCATGTTGGCCAGGTCTCAAACTCCTGACCTCGTGATCCACCCGCCTCGGCCTCCCAAAGCGCTAGGACTACAGGTGTGAGCCACCATGCCTGGCCTACATTTCACTTTTAATAGGTATAAATGTCATGGAGTGGCTCTACCTTAACCTACATAGCTTACATGTCTCTATCACTGTGTGCTTATATTGGTCACAAGTTTCTGTGTTGCACATGTTCATATGTGAGGATTTTCTTGTATGTGGAATCACTCTTTATTGTAGATTCCCAGAAATACAATTACTGGTTAAAGGATGTATCACTTGTATATTCTACTCCTTCAAAAAAACAAACCAAAAAAAATAGAAAAGATACAGTAGCAAGGTGACTTCCCTAGCCTTCACGACCTTAAGACTCCAATAATGCTTAGACTGGAGCATTAAACACACTAAATGTAACACACTAAATTGCTGTACTAAGATACACAGTCAAGTAAATAAAACTATATGAACAGAATTAGAGGACAGAATATAGTAAATCATCTCTTTCTCAATAATTCATTGCAGACTAAATAGTTTTATAGTATCATATGAAAAATAATAATAAAGAAGGACTCAAAAGCTTCAGACATAAATTACTGAAATAAAGTGCTTTTTTTTTGGCCGTTTGTATTCCTAAGAAAGTTCTACATATTAATGAGACTCACCTCCCAGAACACAAGGTGTTAATCAACTGTTTCTTACATTCTTCCCCACTCAGTATACCTAGAAATGCAAAACAGACTGAGCAATAAATTTGATTATGTAAATAGAGAAAAAGCCAGTAAATTGGAAGAAAATTACCTTTTCCATAAGCCAGATTTTCCTTTTTGGTAGCCAGGGCAGTGAGAATGATAGGCAGTAACTCCAAAGATTTTCCATTCACTAGGCTGCCTTCTCTGACAGCGCTAATAAACTCATTGGCTAATTCAACCAATAATGGTCCTGGAAAATGGTGAACCTAGAAGTTCATGGGGGAAAGGAAATCTCAAGCAGAAATCCAATGTTTGATATCTCTTTCTAAGAAATAAAGCCTTTTGCTGAAATACATGAATTGACTGAGATCCACCAGAACTGGTCCCATAAGGGATTTATGGAATCATTCTGTTCTGACTGGTACGTAGCTGTAATTGTGAAGAGCTTCAAAGACTTGAATCCTCTGTCGGTTCCCTAATGTTTTTAGATATGCCAACTCTTCAAAGAGATATATGTCCATGGTACCAGAAATGTAATATATACATCTAGGTTGATTATAACCCATTCATCTGTCTTTTTTTGACACGGGGTCTCACTCTGCTTCCCAGGGTGGAGTGCAGTGGCACAATCTCAGCTCACTGCAACCTCCCCCTCCTTGGCTCAGGCAATCTTCCTGCCTCAGCCTCCCGAGTAGCTGTGACCACAGACATGTGTCACCAATCTGGCTAATTTTTTTTCTTTCGTATTTTTGGTAGAGATGTGGTTTCCATGTTGCTCAGGCTGATCTCAAACTCCTGAGCACAAGTGATCCACCCACCTCAGCCTCCCAAAGTGCTGGTATTACAGGTGAGAGCCACCATGCCCAGCTTGCTTTTTTGGTTTTTAGCAACAGCTCTTACTCATAAATAGGGACTATGCTAGGTTGGGCACTTAAGTTTTCCTTCCCTCAACAAATTACAAACCCCCAAAAACCTACCCCCAAATATAAGTTTTAGTTTGCCATCTTACCTCCAGCATCAGTAATCCTATGATCTCAGATGCTGTTTCTTTCTGCAAGTCCCCTGATTCCACCAACTGGATACAATAAGTGTATATCTTATGTCTCCGAAGTGTTCCAGCTTCCTCAGAGCAAGGGGAACCTGATTGTTTTAAACAGCGGGTATGGAAACAAAGGAAGAAGTCTTACAAGACTGATAGGTAAATAGGAAAATGTAAATGGATTAGATACTCTAAAAGCAAAGACTGGCAGAATTTTTTTTTTTGTTTCAGATGGAGTCTTGCTCTGTCTCCCAGGTTGGAGTACAGTGGCACAACCTCAGCTCACTCCAACCTCTATCTCCTGGGTTAAAGAGATTCTCCTGCCTCAGCCTCCTGAGTAGCTGGGATTACAGGCACCCACCACTGTATCCAGCTAATTAATTCTTGTATTTTCAGTAGAGATGGGGTTTCGCCATGTTGACCAGGCTGGTCTCAAACTCCTGACCTTAGGTGATTTGCCACCTCAGCCTCCCAAGGTGTGGAATTACAGGCGTGAGCCATCACACCCAGCCAGAATTTTTTTTTAAATCCTACTACATGTTTTTAAAGGACCACAGGAAATTTCACCCCAAAATATGGCTCCCTATTATAAGTATTTTGAATTAAAAATCCTTAGAGTTCAAGAAGCCCTGGAAGAGACGTTCCCCTCTCTATATAAAGACAGGACTGACCCACCAAAGAGAACAATTATTCTTGCTTTCCTCCCTGTCGTCTCATTAGCCATTATTGGAAAGAAAAATGTACCACACATGAACAAACCCTTTTCCAAGATAATTACTAACCCCAAGGATCATTTAAATTCCAAAGATAACTATTTACACCTTAATTTCTGTCCCGATCCAGTCAATTTCCTAGTCACCATTTATTACTCCTCAACAGAATTCCTCTTCCCCCTCTCCTATAACCTATTTTGCCAGCATACAAGTCTCCATTCTCTTTATAACTTTAAGATGGTATACAAGCTTCTGGACCCCATTCAGATACTGGGCAGTCACACTGCAATTCTCCCCATGCACACAGTTAAATAAATTTGTATGCCTTTTCTCTTACTACCCTACCTTATTATGGGTTGATTTTTCAGTGCATCTCTGGGGGTCCAAGGGCCTTGCCCACCACACTGTCTACCAGAGACACAATTTAAATTCAAAGACACAAATAAGTGAAAGATAAAAGGATGGAAAAAGATAGTGCCATGTAAACAGTAACCAAAGAATGCCTGAATGGCTATACTGATATCAGAAAAAGCAAGCTGTGAACACCAAGAGTTCAAGATAAGCCTGAGCAACATAGTGAGACCCCTATCTCTAAAAAAATAAAAATAAAAAAATTAGCCAGACATGGTGGTGCATGCCTTCACTCCTAGCTACCTGGGGGGCTGAAGTGGGAGGATTGCTTGAGCCCCAGAGTTCAAGGTTACAGTGAGCAGACTGCACCACTGCACTCCAGTCTGGGTGACAGAGCAAGACTCCATCTTTAGGAAAAAAAAAGACTAAAATTGTTATTGAGCCAAAGAAGGAAGGATATTTTACAATGATAAAATGGTTAATCCTTCATTAGGACATAATAAATATAAACATGTATGCACTCAAAAGACCTCCAAAATACACTAAACAAACACTG